>BGNK01001064.1:92071-174727 GCA_003297005.1 Symbiodinium sp. clade A Y106 | reverse complement strand
CTATACCCTAAACCCCTAAGTTCTAAGTTCCCTACATTACTATAGTACCTAAACCCTATACCCTAAACCCCTAAGTTCTAAGTTCCCTACATTACTATAGTACCTAAACCCTATACCCTGAACCCCTAAGTTCTAAGTTCCCTACATTACTATAGTACCTAAACCCTATACCCTAAACCCCTAAGTTCTAAGTTCCCTACATTACTATAGTACCTAAACCCTATACCCTAAACCCCTAANNNNTACATTACTATAGTACCTAAACCCTATACCCTAAACCCCTAAGTTCTAAGTTCCCTACATTACTATAGTACCTAAACCCTATACCCTAAACCCCTAAGTTCTAAGTTCCCTACATTACTGTAGTACCTAAACCCTATACCCTAAACCCCTAAGTTCCCTACATTACGAGCTAAGGCCGCCATGGACAGCTCGGCAGCGTTATCCTCGGGCCCCGGGCCCTGGGCAGAAGCGGAAGTGGGGAGTTTCCTGCGTTTTCCCTTTGAGGGGCTCCTTTAAGGGCCCGTTTAAGGGGTCCTTTAGTAAGGGTTCCTTTAAGGGCCCCCTTTTACGGATTCCTCCAAGGGGTTCCTTAAAGTGATTCTTCAGGGGATATCTTCAGCAGTCTGCCAAACCACGAAGGCATCAACCCAGCTTACCACGAACCTTGCGTCCTGTGGTCGGCGGGGACAAGAGACTGTGCACTTTGATTTGAATATGGTCTTGCCGCACGCAGACAAACAAACAAACACTTTCTGTCACTCGGGCACGGGAGGGTATTGATACGACTACTGACTAGCTATGAGGCGCTATCCTGCATCCTTTATGGTGCAAAATACCTCATATCTCTCTAAATCCGAAACCCTTGACCCAAGAAGTCAGGTCAGCCGGAATCACCGACAGAGATGCCTGTGCCCACGGACGTACCGTCTCCGACAACACCGTGCGAGGACGAAGGTGGGCCTGTCGAAATTGGGATAATTTCGTTTCGGGCCGAATGCCACCCAAAAAGTATGAGGTGCTACATCTGATGCTTTAACACCTTTGTGGGATGAGTTCATTTGGTCCTAAAGTTTTTCGTTGCCTTGCTTGAACTGCAGCAGGGAGAGTGCTATTTTAGAACTCCGTCTCCCGATTAGGGATGCGCTCAGAGGCTCAGAGGATTGATGATTTTAGTGAACCGAATGACGATGTTCGCAGCAGGAATCACACGTCAGTAATGCAGGAGCAGCAGGCGAACTTACACAAACAAGGGTGGTTTTGCGAAGTGGGGCTATGTCTTGCAGACTTGATGCAGGTTTCAGTTTTTCAGGACTCAGAGTTGGCTTTGGGGTTTGGATCGGGGTGGTCGTCTATCGCTGGCTTTCCGCTTCAATAGCTCTGTCGTGAGGTTCCCCACTGCACACGCCCCCTGAATCTACAAGCCGTTTGAAGTTCACATGGTTTTAGTGCCTGTTGAGACTAGCTCTCACTAAGACACTGCACACTTGATCGGCCGTGAGTGCAGGTGAGACAGTCACAGTCCCGACGGCTGCGGCCCGAGCTACTGGCGGAACAGAATGGAGCCTGAAGCACGTGTCGAAGGGAGTTTGTAAGCTGTACCTGTATATGGGGTCCGTATATACAACAAAACAAATCCGAGTATTCAGGGTCTAACTGTACCATAGGGTTCCTATATTTTTTGAAGCTCCCGAAGTCTGAAAGACACGAAAAAATAAGGTTTTTGGCATTAGGCATGTTTGGGGCTTCTATGGCAAAGGGATGATGATGGGTGATTCTACTCGCAGTGTAGACTGACCGCAGCAGACATTATATAAGGGGCTTAAGGTTACATGACTGAGAAATTGTTGCCAAGCCTCATTTGTTCAGGAGGTCCAGTGGGTTTGGGGCCCAGGATTTGCATTTGAGGTTTGGCGTTATAAGTTGGGTGCTGCCCCCACTCAGTACCAGGTGGATAATATTAGTAATATGATATATGGTTATATTAGGCCCTCTATAGTAGCCCTATTATGGACTGTTACTGTGTGGGGGCCGTACCCAAGTTTTAAGGGTCCTGAGCTCTAGGGTGGACCGTGACGATGACAATGAAGGACCTACGAACCATACGGGAGGTTCCGATAATAGGGGACCCCAATATAGTACCCTAAATAGTAGGATCCTTATTATAAGGACCCCAAAATAAGGTACCCCAGATTTTTGGAAACTCCCATAGAAGTGCGTCATTGACGGGTGGTTGAGGGGTGAAAGGGTTCGACACACAGACTACTAAACTCCCAATAGATCCCAGGCTCTAAACTTGTAAATACCCGACTTGAAGTCGTGCCCTTAAACCTAAACCGTAAACCCCTAAACCTCTCAACTCCAAGACCCTAAACCCCAAGCCACTAAACCCTAAAGCCCTAACACTTAAAAACCCTAAACTCCTAAACCCTAAACCCTCTAAAGCCCTAAGCCCCAGAATCACGCAAAAAAAGGCCGTACCCACGGCCTACACGCCAACCCGCACAGCTCCAGAGGCCGGTTCTGTTTCAACACTGCGCTCTGCTTTCGAAGCGGCTTAGGGTTTAGGGTTCATGGGGTTTAGGGTTTCGGGTTTAGGGTTTAGGGCTTATAGGGTTTAGGGCTTATAGCGTTTAGGGTTCATGGGGTTTAGGGTTCATGGGGTTTAGGGTTTGAGGTTTCGGGTTCAGGGTTCATGGGGTTGAGGGTTTGGGGTTTCGGGCTTAGGGTTTAGGGGTCAGTTGAGGTTCAAGTGTAGGGGTGCCGGAGGTTTCGGTGGTGAGGAGTGGGCTTGCCTCAGGCCCTAGACGGTAAATGCAAAATTGCGTCTACAATGGGAAATTATCTACAACGGGCTGGGTTTAGGGTTTAAGATTCAGGCTGTAGGCAGCCGTTAAGATAGGAAGGACAGGAAGGAATGTCTGCGTGTCAGTGTTTATCGTGAACAGAATGTCTACCCCCCTCAACCCTAGCCCTAAAACCAGGTCTATCCTTCTTGGCGGTTGGAGCCCAAAGCCCCCTGCCCTCAAGATAACCCTATAAGCCCTAAACCCTATGCCCTTATCCGAAGCCCTAAATCCCTGAACCCAAATCCGAAGCTATAATCCCTACACCCTAATCCCTAAATCCTACTACGAAGCCCTGAACCCTTAGAACCCCTAATCCCTAAAGCAAGACCTGAGACGTTCAGTCGAGCCCGCAGACCCAAAGAGGCCCCTGCGTCTAAGCCAGCAAAAGGCCATGAAACAAAAAGATGGGAGTTTCCGAAAATTGGGGTACCTTATTTTTGGGTCCTTATAACAAGGAACCTACTATTTGGGGTACTATGTTAGGGTCCCCTATTTGCGGAAACTCCCAGATGAATCTGACGACCTAAGTGGGGGTTCCTTCCATGTTCTTTCAGGCTTCCTTCGGGGCTTCTGTGGGCTTTTTATTGGGGTGTAGATCGGGTGCAATATGCGGCTCACATAATTAGACTATATATAGCTGCTTTGGTGATATTGAAATGTCGATATATTTTAAGAAACCTTACAAAGGAAGACTACTACTACTACTACTACTGCTGCTGCTACTACTACTACTACTACTACTACTACGCCCCACCCCCACCGTTTGCCCGCGCCTCTCTGGGAAAGGTGCAGGAAACGTGCGCAGGGCCGGTGTTTCCGGCGTTGTATGAGTTCCCACTACCGGCCGTTTTGCGAGTGGTTTTGTCCTAAGAAGACAACCCTTTGCAGACATCGCTGTGGCAAAAATGTTGCTGTTTGCACACGAGCCCTGTGAAGTCAACGAACCAGCGGAATTCAACTACTCCGCGCAGCTTCAAAAAGTTTTATAGCGTGGCATCGGCGCTTATCTTTGGTTGAACGGATGCCGCGTGCGTGTGGCCGTTCACAAGCTACAAAGTCAGCGTCAATCGAGTCGTCTTGCAGTCTGATGTGCATCGAGTCATGTCCAAGGCCCATGTCAATCCATGGCTCTCAAATGTGAAGATGCTGCACGTTGCAAGTGGCCCGTAGGTGTCAAAGACATGTAGGCAATACTTTTTTTCTGTTTGTATGCTTTGGGTCATGTAGGTACGAAAGGCATGTAGGCAAGACTTAGCGTGATTATTTCGGTTCCCTACCGTTTGCCTGCGCCCCTCTTGAAGAAGTACGTTTTGACTGCGCGGGGCCGATGTTTCCGATTTTGGAGTCTCACGGAACCTGTTCTATGTTGTTAAATTTTCTTTCAATTTTGCAACCCTGTCGGTACTTCGTCGGTGCGGGAACGTCTGTTACAAAAGTGTTGCCAAAAGGCCTAAACCCTGAACGCCAATCTAACTCCCGAAAGGCTGCAGCTCGCATCCTGTAGGATCGGCTGCCTGCACTTCTGACATGTTTTTCAAGAGCCATGGGACCTGCGCTCCTCTAGGGACAAGCGGTTTAAGCGTCATCATCATCAGCATCATCTGCTTCCTTGTAAAGCCACGAACAATCGTTCAGGCTCCAAGCCACGTGTGGACTCACCTTAACAATGCCAGAGCAACATGCCAGCCCAGGCGTGCGCAAAAACCCGGCAGAGCTGAGCACTGGCATCGAATTCCGCTTGGACCCCTGAGGTCCAAAGGTTGTCTTGATGTGTCCGAGAAGCGACCCCGCGACATTGTCGCCGCCGACCACCTGATAACCATCTTTTGCCTCCTTCGCCAAACCTCCGCCTCGGGCCGCCTGCTGCAGCGACAACGCTCTCTGTGCTCCCTAGCCGAGCTCCTGTTCAGTGTTTTGCTATTGCTTCATTCTACGTACTCTAGTCCGATTTCTCGAAGCATTGCATAGGCCTCCTCCCCTCGATATGTTCCGTCTGCGGTCCGGCCTATGAAGCTTGAAAGGTCCATGACTACAGTGTTCCCGTTCCTTACCCCACCTTGCAGTCCTAGGTTCCTCTGGTTGCTGCAGCCGCAATCCCCCTGCCTCTTGTCTTCGGAAAGCTGCGAACTGGGCAATGGCCGGCAGTGGTTTGGAAAGGAACTGGAACACATCCCTTAACCCCCTAAACCCTTAGCCTAAACCCTAAGTTCCTATGGCTCTTGCAGCATGCTGTCCCTGCGGTCTTCACAAGTTGCGTACGAACCATGACACCCCACCGTTTGCCCCCAGCCGTGGACGAGTAGCAATAGTTCGTGCAAGACTGGTGTGGGCAAACGGTGGGGGTGGCGCGTACTACTACTACTACGACGACGACGACTACTACTACTACTACTACTACTAGTTCAAGCTCCCTTACGAACCCCAGAGCCCCACCAGGCGACAGTTCCCACGGCGGAGACCTTGACACGCACTTTCGTGGAGGTGCTGGCGGTTTCTCATACTCGAGATTTGCACAGAAGAGGTCCTCCTTGAAAGGGATCCATAAGGGTTCTATAAGGGATCTATATAGGGGTTTAGGGTTTAGGGGTTTTAGGGGTTTTCTGGGTTGGGGTAAGTCGAGGGTGGCCACGCGCTGCGAAGAGGTTGAGATGAGGCTTCAGGCTAGGGTTTCCAGCTGCAGAGGGCGTGAGATAATCCTTTAAGTGCGCGAAGGCACCGGATAGGTGTGTAGAAACGGCCCTCCGAAATCCCTGCTTGACAAAATGTCGGAGGCCCCTGCGGGTATCTAAATTCTCCAAACTCCGCTTAAGCCTTTCACTTCTGATCCCCGCTATACCCTTAGCCAGTGAACCCCCGCACCCCTAGACCCAATGTTTGCGCTCATGGCAGACCCCATGGAAACCCAACGCTGACTAGGGTTTATCGTATATGGAAACCCCTGGAACCCAAGGACTACTATAGGGGTCGGATAATAACTATAGGAATATGTTGGCCTTATCCCCTACTATCATTGTAGTTCTGGAAGTACCACGCGAACCTTCAACGAATCGCCAGGTCGAGCCAACAGCCGACGCGCCCACGCAGGTGGCGTCCAAGAGATTCTGGCTTTATAGGGACCAATGAGAGCTTCGAGAAGGGCTTGAAAGCGGACTCTATGAGAGCTCAACCGGGGTGCAAGGTTTAGGGATCTGTGTGAATAGAGTCGGGTTTTGAGGGTCATTCTCTTTTTTAGGGGTTAAGAAGAACCCTAAACCCTAAACCGTTAGCTTTGGAGGATGTTGGAGGATTCAGGTTCTGAAGTTTCGGTCTGCAGGGCATTTAGAGGTTTGGGTGCAGCTTTTCGGCGAGTTACGCATTCGAGGTTCCAGGCGTTATTTAATATTTTAAGGGTGCTACAAGGGCTCCAGAGGGTTTTAGGTTTAGGAGCGGTGCTAGGGTTTGGGGATTCTCTGGGAAGTTACAGCAGGGCTTTTAGGGTCGTCTGGATTAGGGTTTTGTCTACGAGGTCTAAGATTGAAGGTTAAGGGTTTCAGTGCGCAGGCTCAGGGGCTTTAGGGTTTATAGCATCCAATGCCAAAGCAACAGTGCACGGAGACTCTAGTATGTAGAATGTAGAAGTAGATAATGAGAATAATGGTAGGTTTTGGTAGGCTTGAAGCATACCCCCTAACCCGACATCACAATACTGCCCTTGTATGCCCAACTTAAACTTATATTAGCTAAACCCAAAAGCGCGGAACGCCAAAGTCCTACGGGACCCCACAAAACCATACGCCCTAAGACTTGCAAAAACTGCTGCAGTCACGGACGGTGCCCCGAACAACAGCCCGGACATCAAGTCGAACGGCAACTCTCACAGCTCCCACAGCGGCTGGGCTCAAGAACCTTTGGGCTTAGGAGCTTCAGTTTAGGATAAGGATATAAGGGTTATATAAGGGTGTACGGTATTCAGATGTTTTCGGTTTCAAGGTTTCGGGTGAAGGCATTCGGATTTTAGGTTTGAAGCTTTCGGGCTTTCGGGTGTACCTTTTAGAAACCATGCATTTCGGGGTTCCTTATGATTTCCTTTGGAAACCCTAAACCCTAAACCCTTAAAGAGTCTCAGTTCTTGGGGGTTCAGGGGTTACTCCCAGATCGGTTTCCTGTTCAAGACTGGCGGTGGCAGCCTTGGAACCCTAAACCCCTATAAACCCCAAACCCAGAACCCTTATAAACCCAAAACCAGTATAAACCGTAAACCATAAACCCTCAACCCCTATAAACCTTGAACCCCAAAAGCCCTAAGCCCTAAATCTGCTTCTTTTCATGCGAAGACTTCAAGGCGAGGCTCCAAAAGCCCGCATTTCTGCGTTGTGCAGCTTGTTGGGTTTAGGGTTCAGGGTTTAGGGGTTAAGGGGTTAAGGGTTAAGGGTTTAGGGTTTAGGGTTTAAGGGGTTTAGGGGTTTAGGGGTTTAGGGTTTAGGGTTAGGGTTTAGGGTTTAGTTTAGGGTTTAGGGGTTTAGGGTTTAGAGTTACATTCTTGAACCCCTTATTGAACCTTTTGCAGGATTCTACTTCCCTATGCCCTCGAAGCCCTGAAACCCAAACACCCCCTAAACCCTAAACACCCAGACCCTATCCAACTTCCTGAACCTTTTGAACAGAAAACTAGCAAGCCCGAAGTCCTGAGGCCTACCCTAACCCCCAAAAACCTGCCCTTGTTAGGGCTCCTTATTATGAAAGTCTTAAAAAGGTAGGATATTCAGGGTTCAGGTAGGCCCTAAACCCTGAACCCTTAGAGGTTCAGGGCTCAAGGGTTGAAGGGTTTCAGAGTTTATAGGGTTTAGACCCGTTGGCCTTCACCCCCAGGTTCCGCGTGTCACGCTGCGGCCACGAGTTGCCAGAGAGGCCCGGCTCGCCGAGAGAGCCAAAAGTTGTTGCTTTGTTCTTTGATTTTGTCTTTTTCTGTTTAGGGCTTTAGAGTTATAGGATTTGGTATGTTCTCGCAGCTTCGGGTTTAGGGGTTTGGGGTTTAGGGTTTATAGGGTTCAGGGTTGAGGGTGTAGGGTTCCGGATTTAGGGGTGTGTTTTGAGTGTGATTTCGAAGGGTTTTTTTCCAGCACTAGGGTTCATCATATACAAATAACATGCAAAAGAGCATGTAGGCCTGGTGTTGGAGTGGGCTTCAAGTGTTGTTGCTTAGCTCGTTGGTTGCCGGGTTTTTGATGGACTTCCAAACCCCTTAAGCCCCTAAGCATCCAACCGTAAACCTTAAACACAAACAGACTAATAATCAAAAGCTCGACAGCCCCGGAGAAGCACACATTGCAAGCGCCTGAATCCTTGAACCTTAAACCCCGAAACCCCTTAACCCTTTATCTGTAAGCTCCCAGTAGACTCCTTGCGCAGGCGCCCACCGCCGAGCTACCTATGGAGGAGGCCGGCATTTACTTTTGCGGATTGAGGTTTTCGTATTACACGTGGAGCTTCGTCGGCTTGGGTTCAGGGTGTACCCGCATGCATGGAGTGTCGTGAGGTCGATGGTTGAGGGCCTACCTGTCCTAACCCCTCAACCTTAGAACTTAAATCCTTGCACGGTAAAACCCAAGCCCAAATCCGAAGACCGGCACCATCCATGGTAAGGAGAGGTGCAGGTGATAATTCTCAGAGCTCAGAAATAAGTACACTGGGTACCAGGGGCCCTGGGGCACTAGCCTCTCGGCCTGATAATCTTGGTGCTTTGGCTTTAAGTCAGTCGCATTCGGCAAAAGCAAGACGAGCTGCGAACAGACTGCCTTGCGTCAACATACTTTCCTTGCAGAAAAGCCACTAAAACTACATGACTTTGATTGGCTCCACCGTGAACCCTGAAGGCCTATAGCCCAAAACCCAAAACCCCCCTACTGTAAGCCGTCACGGCCACCTACAGCAAATCTGTCGCAACCCCTTTGCTCTAGGGTTTACCTCTGACATTCACTGCCCGGACACATTTGTGCTTTTGGTGTTTTTGGTAAGGAGTGTTTACAGGGCCCAGTGTTTCGGGATCTGCAGGAGGTAGAGTCCGGAATTGGCCCTAGAGTTGTCAAAGAGGCGCCTAAGGGTTTGAGGTTGAGGATTTGCCTACCTTTCCTGTAAGGTCCTAGTATAACAAATCACATAAGTAGACTATGGCATGCTAAATAGTTCAAGAAATCAACAACCATGGCTGTTTAATATCGGTACGGTGCGGTACTGCCTTGCTGCGGTATATTGCGGGGTATTGCGGGCTGACGGTTCGGTGCGGTGCGGCACGCCCAAGCCACCGCCACCCCCTCCACCCTTCCACCCCTCCGGAGGGGTGGAGGGGTGGGGGGAGGTTGGAGGGGTGGAGGGTTGGAGGGGGAGGGGTTGGAGGGGGTGGAGGCGGNCCACCCCTCCGGAGGGGTGGAGGGGTGGGGGGAGGTTGGAGGGGTGGAGGGTTGGAGGGGGAGGGGTTGGAGGGGGTGGAGGCGGGGCTTGCACTTCGGTTGTTTTCGGTTCGATGCGTTGCTGCGCGGTTCGGTGCGGTGCGGTAACGGTTCGGTGCGGTACTGCGAAATTGTATTGTTGAAACGGCCATGACAACCCGACAGCCTAGATCCCTCAAGCCTAAGGCCATCAAAGCCTAGCACCCTTTAGCAGGTGCCTTATTTAGTGCAGCAGGTCCCAGCAGCAGTGCCGTCGCCGACGTCGCCGGCGCAGGCCTAACGTTTGTTCTTTTGTGGAGCCGCTTCGTGCTAAAACCTCAAGCCCTACAGTGCTGTGCCTTACTCCCAAGTGGCAGGACATGTGAACACTGAGACTTGTTTGTGTCGCAATGTATTACCGACTTTAATGGTTATAAGTTCGGGGAGCTGACGGGCTTGATGTTAAGTCGGGCGGGTGGATTGAATTACCTTTTTGCCCGGTACCTACATATTCTGTCTTCGGGAGTATAGTAAGACACATGAAGACCATACGAAAATTAGTAGGGCTTCGTAGTGTATGTCAGGAATCCGGGGTTTCTCTCAACATCAGTTCCAGCAAGTCGGATTCATCGTCACACCCAGGTGAAGGGCTTCACCAACTTGAGAATCTAGGGTTTGGGTATAAGGCTGTGTTACGGTAAGCTATAGTGATCGGAGAGACGTTGGCTAACTTTATGTAAAACAGCGCAGCGTTTTTGTTAGGGTTACGCTCCTTCTGCAAGGGAGGTCTCCAGCAATCGATTCTTGCTTACCTCTTAAGATTCTACATATAGATGAAGCTATGAACTGTACCTCATCCTAGAGTATCAGAACCTATGTCTTTGGTTGCCGTTGAGGATGTCGATCAGCATAGACGGTAGTATGAGCCCCCAAGACCGAAGCTCTAAGCCCCAACCCCCATAACCTAAACCCAAAAGGCCCAAAAGCCTATCAGCCCTAAACTTCAGGGTTTGGTTGGGGTGTTGTCGTACCCCACCAAAATCGTAATACCTTGAAACTCGGACACCCTACGACCAAGGTTTCCAAGCCTGTCACCCTAAAGCCAAATCACTCTAACAGCCCACCGCCCTCAACCTCAAGCCCTAAACCCGTAAGCCCTAAAGAGTAAAGCCAAATCACCCGAATACTCTAATGTAGGGGCCTGAATAAATAGAATAGGGTTTAGAGCGTTCCTTATTTTAATTCTAGTATAATCTCCCTCAACACCCCATTCTAATTATTAAGGCCCCTATATTATAGTACCCTTATAGATCCCTTATAGTAACCCTTGTAGAGCCCTTTAAAGGGAACCCTATTCTACTTACTAAGGCCCGTACAAGACTCTGCCGGGCAAACCCCGCCAGGGGCCTCTTCGAGACGAAGCAGACGAGGTTCCCCTGGGCCCGCCCATTGCTGGGCGCCTGGAGGGCCACCGGTTTAGAGTTTTAGAGTTTTAGGGTTTTAGAGTTTGAGGGTTTTGGGGTTTAGAGTTTTAGGGTTTAGGGCTTAGTAAACTTTAGGAGTTTTAGAATTTTAGGGTTTAGGGAAAACTGTTCGAGGTTTGGGTTTTTCAGGTTTTACGCCATGGTGCCGGGACTCCAAGTAGGTTTGTTTTTTAAAAAAAGGTCCAAGAGCAGGCCGGGAGCCCCCTCATTTTGGGTCCCTCTACGGTCATACAGAGTTTGACAGGCTCTGGAGGCCCTTACTTGAGGTACCTGACAGTACGTAGGGCTGCTTTTTTCAGATGCAGGGTAATTATGTATTTATGCCTTAGATAGAAGTTCGAAGGAGAGGGTTGGACCCTAACCCTGAACCCTGACAGTCTTCAACACACACACACAAAGGCAATGACCAACAAGCTGAGCATCAAAATGCAAAATATACCGAAATAAGAGCAGTGCAACAATTCACAACCTAGCCAAACTAGAAACAACCAAGATAGCTAACGTCTTAACAGAAAGCCATGATCATCGCAGCTCCCTTTGGAGCTCCCCGCTTTCCGAGGCCGCCGCAGTGCGTGCGCCCCCGGAGGCCTCCAGTCATTCCTTCCACTGTTGATACCTTAAAAACTACTACTAGTAGGTGGGCTTTGGGACATTTTATATTTTCCCTTAAGAGGATCTTATTTACTAATATTTTTCAAAAGCTTTAAAAGCCCCACCTAGACTACATAGGGTTCCTTACAGGGGCCTATAAGGGCCATCATAGGGATTTAGTATAGGGGCCTAAATTACCACTACTATTTCCGGGGGTTGATATTATCATTATAGTATAGTGGGCCCCAAAACTCTATTGTAATTAGTAAGGCCCCTATGTTACTTTTTGCAGGATTTCGAGGGGTTGATACAGGTTTTGTGGGGGCTTTATGCAGGTTCATAAGATTCTTGACTGGTCTTACATGATTTCGCACAGGTCTTGGAGGCTGTTGTGCAGGTTTTTGGCTTTGATGCTGGTCTTGTCTGGTTTTGCGCAGCCTGTAGAAGCATTTTACGAAGGGTTTTTTGACGGTTTCATGAGGAGATGGCAAGAGTTTGATAAGGGTCTTTGGAAGGTGTTTCTCGGTTCTAAACCCTAAGCCCTAAACCCTAAATAACCGTTCAGCCCTGAACCGCACAAGCTTTTGCGGGAGGTGGGGTTCAGGAGCCTAGAGGCTCCAAGGTCTCGAATTTCATGACTATCGGGCACACAGATCATGCTGTGTAGGGTTTTTTGGGATGGCAAGCCCTAAGTGGTGAAACTTTAGGGCCTAGGATATAGCCAAGGGTGGATGTAGGAACCATGTGATGATGAAGATATGGTGATTGATGACATTGACGACGGAAGGAAAGCTGAAGCTAGTATTAGCGATTTAAACCATGGCCCTAAACCGTCGAAAACCCTTACTTACACCCAAACCTGAATTTCAAACGGTTTCATGAAGGCTGCATCCAGTACCAGTACCACAGTCACTGGAAGGATCAGGGGACTCCGTATGTAGGCTTACAACCAGGGCAAAACATGCTACAAGTACTTACGTCCCCCATCAAGGCACGTATCAGTGCGCAACCTCACTCCTAGGTCCTCTCATCCTCCAAGTAAGGCTAAACCCTAAACCCCAAAGCCCCCAACCCCTGCACTCCTCAACCCTTCACAGGAGCTCGTCTGGTCTAGAACGCTTGATTGAACCCTTCAATCAAGGGCTCCTTAAGGAAAGCCTGTCTTCCTTGAGAGGTGATCCCGGAGAGTGAAGTTCCTCCTCCGATGCAGGCGCTTTCGTCGATATAGGGAGCCCATACTATAGAGGCCTTAATTAATGTTAGAATTATAATATAATAGGCCCCAAACGAAACCTCAAGCCTCTTCCCCCTGTTAACCCCTAAAACTTGCGAACTCTAGAGGCCCGTTTTCCTGAACTCCAAACCCTTTCCCTACGGCGGAACCCGAAACCTCTTTCCCTAAGCCCTAAGCTCTTACAAATCAAATCAACCTACATAGGGTTAAGTGCACAGGATAGCCTTTAACGTCCCCCAAAGCACTATACCTTGAGTCTACACTGAGTCTACACCGTTATGCCGAAATCCCAGGCAACGCCTGTTTCTACTCCTCCCTGCCCATAGCTCACAAGACCTACATGATTAACGTTCCTTATGAAACCATGCGCTTGCCGAAACAAAGTCTTTTGGGGGTGCAGGTAAAGCCTAATAACCCGAACTCACACCTCTACACCCTGCAATCCAACCACGAGATCACCAAACCCCAGGTGCTGCGGCAGCCACGCTCCCCGACGGCACCCCAGGCGCGCATTTGTTGTTTGCTTTTGCGGTGGATCCTCCACGTCGTGTCGTAATGGTCTTGTTTGGGGTTGCCTCATGTCGGTATCGCAGAGAAATTCCCGAAACCCTAGTCCTGGTCCAATCATATCGGCTTCTAAATGGGTAGTTGTCTAAATTATGATCCCTTTTTGGGCCCTTAATATAATAATACGGCACCTAATATTTAGGGTACCCAAAAAGGGACCATAATTTCGACAACTACCCATATTGGGTGCTGAGCGGTTTGATTTTCGGAGACTTGTACCCTCGGGTTGTATCTAAAATTGCCTAAGGTTTCCGGCTTGAGGGATCTAGGACTCATAGTTCAGGTCGTATAAACAGCAAGGGGAAAGAAGGGAGCTTGGTGTGGAGCTTTCGGGTTCAGGGTGAAGTAGAAGCCAAAAGTTGGAACATCTAGCTGGGTGGTTGTCAAAATTATGGTGCCTTTTTGGGTACCCTAAATATTAGGTGCCGTATTATATTAAGGACCCAAAAAGGGACCCTAATATTGACAACCACCCAGATAATCACGCGATCGAAGTTGCATATAGAGACACCTAAACGCTTAAATCCACAGCCGCTCATGAAAGTTTCATTCTGTCCACCCAATGAGGGTGGAACCATTTAGGAGAGGGAATCAGCCCTAAAGCCTTAGACCTAGACCCCTAAATCCTAAGCCTTAGACAGATTTAGACAGTTGACCCTGAACCCTTTAAGCTGTACCCTAAATCCTAATCTGCCATGTCGAATCCCAGTGCTTCGACACCAAACTCTGTGAGCTCTGAGCTGGTTGTGTAGTTAAGGGCTTGCAGGCTTTAGGCGTTGGCCGCTTATGGCTTAGATGCATCGAGGCCTAGGGAGATTTGAAGTGGGAGGGTTTCAGGCATATAAGATTTAGAGAGATTTAGATCTCCGGCTTAGGGTAGAGAAGTGCCGATGCTAAACTTTGCGAGGTCCCGACGGACGTACCTTCACCAACCTCCCCAGCGGAACGGCACTCAGTGGTCATGGTGATGGGTTTGAGGGTTGCGTGAATGATGCATGGCGCTTCAAGAGGGATGCAAGGAAACCCTCAGCTGTTGCGCCCAGGATTGGATTTTTGCGAAGGGGTTTAAGGCGGTTGTCTAGCGACCTTTCAAGGTGCAGGTTTCAGAATTGGCTTGCGAGGCTTTGGCATATCAGCTTCTCCAGGTCGGTGGTGCATGTTCCTACGGATTCCGACATTCCTGAATCGAGTGGCGCCTATTTTGGAGCCTTTATGGAATTCGTGCACCTTTAAGTACGGATGTAACGGTCGGGCGCACCCTGCGCGAACCCTCATTCTGCATGGGCAAACTTCCGTTTACAGCGCCCGTGTTGCAACTTTCCATCTCTTCAGCCCTATGTAAGGCCGGTTGGAAATCTATGAGTTCAAGGGCTTCCGGCTCATGGTTCAGATGTACATGTTAGCATAAATACATGCAGCATCAACCAGAAGTTTCTACGAGGCAGCAGCCAAAGAATGAGAGGCCAGAGAAGCTCTGCCAGCCCAGCATCTGCAGAAGTATCCTTAGCAGTTATGAATGCTCTGCAGGACATACAACCCCATCACTTGTCACTAGTCCGACCACAATCAATGGGCAACTGTTTCCGATAGTCCCAATATCCTAAAGTCCCAAACATGAAGAACACCAACAGTCAGAGTTGCCCTAGAACCCCAAGCTCACCACCCTAAGCTAAGGCTCTTAACCCTGAACCTCTCCAAGCCCTCCTAAACCCACTGCAAACTTCACAATCGCCTGTCAATCCAAGCAAACCGCCCTGCACTCTCTTATAAACCATCTAAACTCTGCTCAAGCAACTTTCACTATTCCCCGAAACCCTGTCTAGCCCTCTTATGTCCTTGTATGTCTGAGGTGAGTTCCCCGCCTGTGGAAGATGATGCAGAAGTCGAGGTCGGAGCTTTTACCATAGGCCCAGCTAATGGGGCCATTTGTCAGGGTTTCGGTATCAGGCTTGGTTGAGAACTTCGGCGTCGGGTCTTCGTTGGGCGACGACGTGATGGGGGCTTTTGGAACTAAGAGTTCTCGGCCGGCCCTGGTGTTTTTGGGGGGCCTTGTGCAAACACCGCGTCAACACCCTAGGCACATGGCCAGATAGCATCATCTCCTTCTAACAGATTCTAACAGTTCAATTAGTACAATACGTGCACTGGCATACGCTTCAGCATGTGGGTGCAACGCCTTCAAGTCTCCAACACAACTCCCACTGCTCAAGACGTGCCAACGCATTGGAGCCGCAACATTTCGTGGCCTAGCCGCCTTTGGTATCACGGTATGTCACTAGTAGGATGTGCACCTTCGTACAAGCCCATGGCTAAGGTCTCGTTCTAGAAAGTGCGACCCTGTATACACAAAAATCCAACTCAAGGGCAAGGACTGGGACTGTGCGGGCCCCAACTATCTGCCAGCGAAGTCCAGCAAGCCTCCGGGTGCTCCACTGGAATCATATGCTTTTCTGTTATCGCATAAAACTGAGGGGTTATTAAAGCAATGGTTTACTGTTGCGTCTCAGGCGCTTATAGGTTTGGCCTTTGTTCTTACTTTAGTTCAGCGACAAGCTTTGTGGAGCCAGCTTACCCATAGGCCCCAAAGTAGTTCCTTTTTGGGGTTCATATTTAGAATTCTATAAGGGAATCCCAAAAAGGAACTACTTTGGGGCCTATGGGTACCTTAAACGTTTCCTGAGGCCCTGCATCCGAATGACCGAGCCTTGCCGAAGGCGAAAAGCGCTACACCATAGACGCCAAACGCGAAGTCCTAAACCCTAACCGGGTCAAGCTGACCCAGCTTAGATCTCTGAACCGAATAAGCTTGAAGACTCTCAAGATTGAATCCTACGCCCGACACCAACCAGGCTCTAAACTGCAAAGCTCTCAGCGCCAAATCCGAATCCCAAGCCGAGCAAACCCTCACCCTAGACCGATTCAGCTTGGGTCCCCTGCGAACCCCAAAGACCAAATTCCCAAAGCCCCACACGCCCCAAGCGTGCTTGAAATCCAGGTGCCAGGGACCCTAAACCCAAGGCCCCTAAACCCTAAACCAGGTGCCAGAGAGGCCAGTTCCCAGTCTCCAAGAGCGCCTCGGCTGGTAATTTACTTTTTCGCGAGGGCTTAGTGTGGCCACTCAGTAGAGGTCCTATGGTGGATTTGCATGTTGGGTTTGCATTATGGGGATGCTGGTAGTAAAAAGACCTACTTTATTGAGGGCACCGAGTTAGTAATAGTATTGCTCCCTAATCTTCAGCTCCCTTTGTCCAGATGGGTAGTTGTCAAAATTATGCTCCCTTTTGGGGTACCCTAAATAATAGGTGCCGTATTATAATCGGGACTCCCAAAGGGACCATAATTTTGACAACCACCCAGATGGAGCTTTTAGAGTTCGGGGCTGTGGGATCAGGATTTGCACCCTATATAAACTCTACCTATAGTCTCCATTGTAGCTCCTTTTTGGGGTTACCTTATAGGATCCTAATTATATGTTTGGTTAAACCAAGAAACGGAACTACAGTGGAGACTATAGGTAACCCTTAACCCCTAAACCCTGAACGCTAAACCCGACTCAAGCCCAGGCAAGTCTTGGATTCGGATATGTTTCAGTTGCCTGCAAGCTTCTTTCTGGACATGCATGTCAGTAAAAGCTGTGGAAACATATGATGTAAAGCATAGCACCATATTCAACTATGAGCCTAGAATTACATAGAGTTTCCTCATAAGCATCGTGTTCTATGGCCAGCTTGAAGGCAGCCCAAGCCCTCCAGCAGGTCAAACTTTGTGACACACCAACAAGACATCATTTCGGTGTACTAACTAGCCTTGTATAGCTCATCCTTTTGGGGCTCAAGGGCTTTTTGAATTTTTTGATTTCAGGCTAAGACTTCCGGGGAAGTCTTCTAGAAATAGAACTTAGGTTTCACCATGCGGACCTTAAAGCCATGAAACCCTCTGCTCCCCAAAACCCCCAAACAAGAACCCTAAAAGCCTGAGCCCCAACTCTGTAAACCGTACTTGCGCAACACTGCACCAAAAAAAGCACCCTGAAGCCCTAACTCTCAAACCCCGCTAGCCTCAAGTGCTTGGGGCGGTTTAGTTCTTAGGTCCTGAAGTGATCCCCGAAGATTCAACCTCCAAAGCTCCCACCTGCCTACGCCATGCACACAGGGGACGGGGTCAACTCTACCCGAAACCCTAAATCCCAGAAAAAAGAAGCCATCATGTAGATCGGTTCCCAACTCCGGCACGAGGACGTCTCCGGCAGATCTCCCCGTCCCGGAAGATGAGGTGGGGAGTCGGTTAGCGGGTTCAACGAATTGGGCTCAGGCCTTGATGTTGGAATCCGTGATCGTAACGAACACAATACCTAAACTCTACATGTCCCTAAGCTCGAATCCCTTTAGCTGGGAACCCGACATTCCAAGAAGCCCGTTACGCCTTACAAGTTCCTTTCAATCAGGTGAACTCCCCTACTAAGCCTAAGAAAACGTTTGAACCCCCCCCATGAAACTATGGAAACGCGTCAGATCATCTCTAGTATGCAAGAACATATACAGTTTACACCCGCTCAAAGAACAAAGCCCGTAAGAGATTCGAAAAGCCATCTTGTTCTGATTCTGAGCCGGATAGGTGGCCTCGGCACCGCCGATGGAATCGGTCAGAACCTGAATTTCGACAGCTTCGGGATTTAGGGTTTGGGGTTTTGGGGTTTAGGGTATGGAAATTTGGGTTTAGGGTTTTCAGGCTATAGGACTTCAGGATTTAGAATTTAGGGGTGGTCTACGGGGGTGGGGGGTTAAGCTTAAGTTTGTGTCTGGGTTTCAAGTCAGGATCTAAGTCTAAGCGCTCTTACGGTTCTTAGGCTCTTGGGTTTGGGGCATTTAAGCCTTCGGGTTTAAGGTTGTTTGGGCTTGTACTTGCCGCACTAACTGCCTACCTGTTGAAAGCTTAAGGGCTGTAGTCCTTTGGACGTATCCTACTATTCTGCTACTTTGCAGGTCTTGGGGCTACGGGTAGGGCTTAATGGTGTTAAGGTTCAGGATGTTCAGGGCTTCCTGACTAAGGCCTTACAACCTCAGACTTTTCGGGTTTTCACTCCCATGAGGGTGTAATGCTGAACATGGGTTCGTGGGGTCTGGTAGGGCCGGTAGGGGTTTCTTTTGGAATTTAGGGTTTAGTGCTGTTGGGTTTAGAGCTGAAGGTTTACAGAGGGCTTTAGGGATATACCTATAGTATCCATTGTAGTTCCTTTTTTGGTTAACCAGTTTTATGGTTAGGATCCTATGATAGAGATTTTGGTTAACCAAAAAAAGGAACTACAATGGAGACTATAGGTAGGCTCTGGACTACCTTGCCCGATCTTCCCCTTACGGAACAGTTGCCACATTTAGGCAAGTTCATTGGGGCCATGAGCAATCGGCGTACGACCTCCGCCCGGCAAGTGCGCTAGGTAGACTCGTTGCTGCCCGCTGCACATCTTAGCTCCTGCTAATGCAAATGTGGGAGTTTCCGAAAATAGGGGACTCTAATATAGTACCCTAAATAATAGGATCCTTATTATAAGGACCCCAGAACAGGGTACCCCTAATTTTCGGAAACTCCCATGTCGTCCAATGCAGCATCTCTCACCCCACCTCATCTCAACTTGTCCAGAAAGGGCTTCCACCTGAAGCCTACACGACCCCAGGACAGCCCAGCTTCTGAAGAAACACCCTTAAAACCCCCTCAACCCCCTAAACCCCTAAACCCCTAAAGCCCCTAAACCCCTAAACCGCAGACCTGAATCCCAAGGCACCCCCCGAGCCTCCGACTCCGAGCGAGCTGCCCGTGCCGGAGCGGGTTCTGGGGCGTTTCGGGCCTTGCAGAATTCCCAAGAAATTAGGGGTTTAGGGTTTAGGGGAGTACCATACTTTAATACTTTTTTCTTAAAGGAACCATTATGAAATAGAAGTTTATACTTTTTCTCCCTGGTTACTAAAAAGCCCAGTAGTTCTTAGGGGTCAAGCTGGGGTCGTGAGCATAGTTAGGACACTTAGGACATGTAGTTGGCAGTGCTCATCCGAAAATAAGGGACCCTAATATAGTACCCTAAATAGTAGGATCCTTATCATAAGTACCCCAACCTAATTGTTGAATACTCCCATATAAAGATAGATAGATAGATAGCCTGCAGTTGGTGGTGAACTTGCGGTCCTACGAGAACAGCTGCAGAGGACGCTGACCGGCCCGACTCTGCGGTGCTCAGCAACCGCCAGCGGTCCGAAAGGGCCTTGAGGTTAGGGTTTAGGGTTTTTAGGGTTTAGGGCGGCTTGGTCGTTTCAAGGATGCTTTGGCGTACTTCGCCGTTTGCCAGATCCAGCATCCGACGTAGACGCCAACTATGATGACACCACCTTGGAAGCCGAACAGCTTTAAGAGCACTAAATATTGCCCCTTCTTTGACGGTCTGGCTCTCGACACACCGCTCCAGGTCGTAATGCGGGCCAGGTTTTTTTGGGATGATGTAAACAATCGTTCCCGTGTTATTAAAGGGACCTCCTCCCGTAATGCTGCGTATTTACTCCGTGAGTAGGGGGCAATACTTTGAATTGTCCATTTGCTCACGGCTTTATCGTGAACCCTTCCTTTGGCAGGCCGGCCGCAGACCCGGCAGTCAACAGTTCATGCATTTGCTACAGCCTGCCTTGTAGCACCACGCGTTTTTGACACGTATTTTCTCGGGGAAATTCGATTTAGGTCCCCAGCCTTTCTATCCTCAGCCGATCCCAGCATCGCCTAATCGGAGATGGATTGAGAAATGGATTTTCATAACTTGATAGGTACATTTTTGCATAGATACACAGGTATGTGAATAGATGTATATAAACATGTGTACACACACATATATGCGTACTTAGATACAAGTGTAGGTGTATATATGTATATACACACATACATGCATACATGTACGTATAAACATAAATAAAACAATATATATATATATATATATATATGCAAATACATATATGTATACATATTACATATATATATATATATGCACACATAAGCTTGTTTGATTGATTTGTTTATTTGCATGCTTACTTATCCGTTCTTTGTAGTTAGTAAGAGCCGCGGAAACTTTCACCATAAAGCATTTCAAAGCCCTCTTGCGGAGGTTTTGGCCTGTACCTTAACCCTTCGGAGGTTTGGAGCTAGACTTCAAGCTATTCTAGTATTTGGCTCCATATACTCTTGTCAAGATGAAAACGGTTCAGAGGTCATGGGAAAGCCCTGGGAAGTCAACCGTTTGACCGAAATCCCGAACCTTAAACCCCCAGCCTCCTCAAGATCCTGAATCCAGGATGAAACCCAGACTAAGCACACCTAAGCACAAAGCCGTAGGACTCGAAAGCCCCACACCTCAAAACCCTCAGCCCTTGGGTGTTAGGCTCAGGCTTGAGGGGTTGTTTCGAGGGTGGTTTCGGACAGCTCCGAGCTTTGATGATTTAGGGTTTCGGGTAATAAGGATTTAGGGTTTCGGGTTTTGAGGTTGCAAGTACTTCGTTGGAGCTATAAGGTATCATGCTGATACGCACCCGGTCTAAACCCCTACTTACCAAGGCCCCTGATACTTTCAGCACACTTTGACCCTATGGGACTCTTAAAGAATCTTTTCAGAAACCTTGCCGACCGTTATAAAAATAAAAGACAATAACACACAACAGAGCTGATAAAATCCGCTAGAGCCCTTGGAAGAAACCTTTCAGCACTGAGCCTCTAAGAGGCTGTTGGCCCATGGCAACAGCCTCGGAGATGCTTAACTGTCTTTCAATGGCTCTTCAAGACTGAGGATCTGTTTTATATATGGCTCAAAAAACAAGCTCTGCCCTCGAAGTTTGGGGCCCAGGGATACGGGTTTGGGGCCAAAGGTTTCAGA
This sequence comes from Symbiodinium sp. clade A Y106, assembly GCA_003297005.1. Taxonomy (NCBI): domain Eukaryota; class Dinophyceae; order Suessiales; family Symbiodiniaceae; genus Symbiodinium; species Symbiodinium sp. clade A. The sequence continues at coordinate 153,698 of BGNK01001064.1, read as the reverse complement.
GGTGAGGCTGTAAATCCCTGGAGAGGGATTCACCCCAAAATTAAAAATGGGTTCTGGGATAGAATCGGATAGAAACCCTAAAAACCCGAAATCCTCGAATCCCCAACTCCGACGTGCTCCCGACACATAAAATGTGTAAGTTTTAGACCTAACAAGAATTCGCGGAAACCACAGTCCGACCTTGCAAACCCTCTTCAACCCGCCCGTCCTCCTACCTCCTACAACCACAAATGTCACAGCACAAAACCAATACATGATGGAGTATAGTGCAGGAAGAGCAGTTAATCTCAACGGCAGCAGTAGTAACAGCAGCAGCCACTACATATCGCCCTTATCGATTCCTTTGAAACCCTGATAACCACGATAGGACCCTAGAAACGCCTGGAACACCTCTAGACTCTAAAAATTCATGAACATATTCAAACTGCGCGACGTGAATCGCAGGAGGACAGGGAGGAGGAGACGAGGCTTGTGACGGTATGGGAGCTATGCTTGCCTTCGGTTGATACTCCAATAATACGTAGGGTTTGGGGTTGAATGTCTCTCTAATACCATGTTTTTAAGGGCTTCTGTTGGGTGTATGTCGGATTGACAAGGTTTGAAGGGGTTTCTGCACAGTTTTCTCCAGCGGTTGAGGGTCTAGCCAAGAGGGCTTGGGGATCAGCGACTAGACTGTGTATCCTATATAGGACTTTTGTATAAGACATGGGGCCCTATACTTTTTTAAGGATCATGTGGTCCTGACTGAAGGTAGAGTCCAGCAGCATCTGTGATATTTTGGTGTAAATAGTGCAGTTGAGAACCATGGCTAGGGGTGCGTGTAGGCTTAGGGTTTCGGGCTTCGGGCTTGCGGTGAAGGTCGGGCCTTAGGATTTAAGGCTTGGGGTTCAGCCCTGGGCCCTGATTTCATAGCGACTTTGAGGCAGTGACACTCACTGTGCTTCTCAACTTGACTGCTGGCAGAAGTCATTTGGATGAGTTGCGCCTGGTCGTGCCTTCTCCTGGAACTGGCCCGGCACATGCGAGCGCGACATGGTTGGGACAAAAAAAATCAAAAAAAATGTCCCAAGCACGAACTGTGCCGACTGGATTGAGCCCAGACCCTGAAGCCTTCTGAGGCCGGCGATAGTTCCACTTCAAGTCCGACGCTAGCCGTGAGACCTAAACCTTCTTAGTAGAACCTAGATGCTAATTTAGTAGTAGTGGATGCTAGGATACTCTCCCAAACCCTATTCTAATTGATCCTGAAGCGCTGCTGTTCATCGTCCGCTCGCAAAGCTCAACTCGAAACCGTAAAGCCGTAGGCTGCAGACAAGACCGTCGGCATTTTTCGACCCTGAACCCGGACCCGTAATTCTTAAACCTTAGCTGGGGGCGCTAGGTCAAAATGTTATATTGAGTTTAGGCACTTTGAACTCTCGAGAGGAACCATTAAGCAGGAACTGCGAAAGATGACAATAACTTCTTCAAGGGCTTGAAAGAAGAGCCTACTTTGAAAGCCCGACCCTAAGCCCTAAATCTCTCAACGCTAAACCCACAACCCTGACACCTTAAAACCTCCAAATCCTGAACTTCTTAGAAGCCCCAAAGCCCAACACCACAAATTCTAAAGCCCTACACCCGTTGCACCTTAAAGCCCCGAGGCAGCCCTAAAACCCTGAACCCAAAACCTTAACCTACCCTACGGCCCAAAAGCCTTAGGCACCGTGAACCCTAAAACCTTAACGCTTAATAAGCTCGATTTGAAGATCTAAAGCCCTTGTCTTGGGTTGTACATGGTCTTGTGGGGTTGTGGAGGTGCTAACAAGTGTTAAGGGTTCTACAAGGCCTTTCTTCAGGTTTATGCTTTTTCGTTTTTATGATTAATAAAGCTTTCTGCATAGCCAACAGCAGTGCCCACTCATAGTGCTTGACAGGCTTTTAGGATTATAGGTAGTGTTTAATGCATAGGTCTGTCTTCATTCGTAATCGTGTCCTCCAGTGGTCCTTTCGTCGTGATACTGCAATGTACCCCACGACCCGTTTCCAAAGATGAAGCCCCCTTCAGGGGGTTGGGGGTGTACTAGGGTGTTGTAAAACTTAGCATGATAGGTTGAGCGCTTTTGGATGGATCTTGCAGCGTTTTAAACGGGTTGCTTTTAGGTTTAGGGTTTTACCAAGAGAGTTTCCGGGTTTAGGGACGACCCGTAAGCTATCCACACTGCGCATTAAGCCTAGCGTTTGGACCCGTAGGCGGTGGCTTCAAAAATTTGTGAGGGCGGTTTAAGCTCTTTGGGCGATTTAGGGGTTTGCTTGCTTTACAGCAGTGGTTCGATGTTTCGCCTGCTTCGAGGCGTTTTGCAGGTATTTCAGGGCTTGGGGATGTCATCGGGGTCTGAGGCTCTTGAGCTTTGGAGAAATGAGGACCGCTTAGACGTCGTCTATCAGTCTATCAGAAGGTCCTGTTGGGCCATGCTCAAAGCCCAAACCCCTAAGCTGCACGCCCGGCATGCCCAAGCCCTAGACAGGGTTAGGGCCTGTTAGGGGCCTGTAGGGGACTCAGTTCTTGCATCCTTAAACATTGGATCCGCTAAAGTCCTAATGCCGAATACCAAATCCTATAATCCTACTGTAGACCACCATAGAACAGTGTGTGTAAGTTTTAGGGGCTCCGCAATCTACAAGTTCAAAACAGGTAGGCAACAAAGAGCAACCTAAACTCACTGTCACTGAGACTCTCGATCTCCTGTGAGCCTCTGCCTTCGGCTTAGTCCCCCCGAGATCCTCACACTCAAATCCCTTAAACCCTCAACCCACAAGTCTAAACACCAGCACACCAACACTTTTTACCGTCACCCTAAACCCAACAACCAACCCTATACATAGCCTAAACCACGATAAACCCATACTATCAAGCCTATGAAAGCCTTTAAGTCCTTCGGGCCAGGGAGCCTCAAGCAGAGGAGGCGGAGATGGAGGCTTCTGGGTTTACCAAGGGTTTTTGTGGATGCTTTTCAATCTGGGATGAAAGGGCTTAGTGGTAGAGGCGCCTTAACAATCAGAGTAGGGTTGGGGGATGTTGAGGGTATATCACTGTATCATTGCTAGGTAGGGCTTTGGGACATTTTATATTCTCCCTTCTTGGGCATAAGAGGATCTTATTTACTAATATTTTTCAAAAGCTTTAAAAGCCCCACCTAGATTGGGACTGTATCACAGGCCCTCTATTACTTAGGCTTTTCGTCTTACGGTAGAAGGTTTTTGAAGTTTCTACCGTCTACGGGTTGGTGGCCTGCGAGCTGAGGGTTTGCACAGGCTGTAGACTGAAGCTTTTGTGTTCATCTAGGGCTTTAGGTTTGGAGCTCGTGTCGTTTCAAGGCTTGGGTTTCAGGGTTCCAGTTTCTAAGGTCCAAAGGTTTGGAGTTCAGAATTCAGGGTTTCAGAGTTTAGAGTTTAAGGTCTTTAGATAACCACAAAGCAGTCTTGCTTAGGGGTTTAGGGTGTGTGCCCTTCTTTCATCAGGTTTCCCTAATCTCGAAGCCTCTTCAAACCCAAACCCTACGCCACATGCAAACCTGAACCTTGCCCCATAGTAGGAAAAGATCCGATGATGATGATGATGATGATGATGATAATCTAGAGGCAATCCTTGTGGGGCCTTTGAGTATAGGCTGTAGACTGTTGAATCTTATGCATCGTAGAGAAGACTTAAAGACATGGACAAATGCAGGGCCTCGTACCTCCGGTGCGCGTGGCACGCTTCGCGAAGCCCCGGCCGCAGGCTTTGAGGGTTTGGGATTTGGGGTTTAGGGTTTAGGGTGAACAGTAACAGCGTACAGTAACAGGATCCCTTTCTAGTCCCTATACAATTGATAATGGACCCCCAATCCCCATTCTTATTAAGGCCAATGCATAGAGGCGTCACAATGCTCTCCACCAGCCCCTAACCCCTGGGGTTCGGCTTTGGAGTATACGCGCTTCCAGTTTCATTCTGCGTCATCCGGGCCCGTTTCAAAACTGATCAAAACCCATGCCTGGGAGCCCTAGAGGTATGCACGGCTTCCTCCGAGTAGTCTTCATGGAAGGGATGAGTGCATCTTTGTTTATTATTATGACGACGATGATTTATATGATCATGCTGGTTCGGAATCTTCTACTTGCCATTATTTGTTACTGTCGTCATTTCTGTTGTTATTGCGAAGTAGGTAGAAGGCTGATTGCCTCTTTGCTATGTCCGTTTTGGGCTTTCTCGAAAACCCTACACCCCGAAACCCCTAAACCCTAAATCCAGACATGCCAGCGGACGGCCACCCGGCACCCAAACCTTGGTTGTAGTTTTAACACAATGGCTTTTGAACCTACTATTTGTACTTTGGCAATTTGGATCGAATGAGGCGGCCCTAAACCCTAGGCCCCAAACCCCTGAACCGCGAAATCCAAAGCCCTCGCTTCCTTAATCTGATCACCTCACCCCTGGGCTTGGTGTACCTAAGTTGGAGACCAACTGAACAACAGTTGCTGGGCTGGGCCCTGCAACAGTCCGAAGCGCTAAACTCCTGAGTAGCTGAGGTTGGATCGGTGGGACATCAGTCTGGGTCTACCACCGAAACCCTAAACCTTGAACCCTACACCCACACACCCTAAACCCTATACCTAAGCCCCTAAACCCTAAACCCTAAACCCTACAAGATGCGGCCCGTGACGCTTTTGGGGTTTTAGGGCTTTGGGAGAGTTGGGGAACAATCCTTCTATGGTTTTAATGTTCTTGGTGCTGATGGGTATACAGAAGGGTTTTGGGCTCCAGTCATCTTAGGGAACCCCAAGAATAGTCTTGGTTTTTCTTTTGGCCCTATCGTAAGCCGCATCGGCATAAGGATCAACTCCCTCTACGGCCCTGAATAACCACTGGAAGCCTGAAACCTCTAAAGACTCTAAAGCCTTCGCCCTGAATCCTAAACCTTCTGGAATTTCTACGTTCAGATCCGTCGGCACCCTTTGCAGGCACCAGCGGTTCCATCGCCGAGCGAGCTGCCGGTGCCGACGGAGAAGCCCTCACCCACATCGCTTGCGGCCGTCGGGACCCTGAAGTGATCCTGAAGGGTTCAGAGTCTAAGGGTGTAGGATTTTGGGTTTAGTTCCGGGCTTAAGGGCTAATAGGGTTCGGGTTACGCGGGGCAATCGGTCAGGATGTGTCTCGCAAAAGCTTTGCAGTAGCCAGTTATTCTAGAAAGGATTAGCATAAGCCCTCTACGCCCTCCAGGTATCGTTTGCTCTCAGGGTGCTAGAACTAACCCCAAGACTCGAAATGCGCAAGAAGAATGCGTACGTGGGTCCCGAATTCTGAAGCCTTGTTGATCTGCTCTGGGGCTCTTTGGACTGTGAAGGAAAGCCGCTGTGTCTACCCATAGGCTCCATAGTAGTTCCTTTTGGGGGTTCATATTTAGACTCCTATAAGGTAATCCCAAAAAGGAACTACTATGGAGCCTATGGGTCGGACCTAGGATGAGGCAGCTCCAGCACACTAAGCCTTGTGTTTGGTGGCTCCTGTCTGGCTGGGACATCCTTTCCCTAAGCCCTACAAACTGTATGGGGGTTTCCGAAAATAGGGGACCCTAATATAGTACCCTAAATAGTAGGATCCTTATTGTAAGGACCCCCCGAAAAGGTACCCCTAATTTTCGGAAACTCCCGTATAAACCCTAAACCGAGTTTTCTTGGATTGTCTTTTCGGGTTTAGGGGTGTGGAGTCTATGTTCGGAGTTGGAGCCTCAGGTTTGCATCGGCTTTAAGCTTCGGGATAGGCATCTTGGGTTTGCATAATGAAGAGGTAGGAATAATAGCTGGTAATAGCATACCCTTGCGGTTCCTACAATAGGTATCGTTGATTGTAATAATGTACCCCCCCCCCCCAGATCTACCTTGGCTTTGTTGCGTATCCTTTGGGTCCTGAAGACGGTACCACATTTTTCGTGGCTTCTTAGTGGCTTCAATACGGATTCAAAAGAAGGACTTCGAGAGCCGCGTGTCGGGCTTTAGACGAGAAACTGTGTCCGACTTCCCTTACAGCCAGACTTGGAGGGTCCAAGCACCCAAGCAGCAAGGGGTTCACCAAAACAGCATACTCTGACTGAAACCTCACTATTTGCGCACCTGGATCTTTAGGGTAACAACTTAAAAAGGACGCTGGACACTCCCATACCGACGCTGATCGCTTGCCTTAGCTGTTACTGCGAGAGGGAATCATCGAAGGTATCATGTCTTGCAGACTTTTGGGCTGTAGCGTCTCCTTGAGACCCCCATACAAGCATACCACTCTACAATCCACTTTGACATCCGGAAAACCCGACATGAACTCTATAACAACTCTACAGAACCATCAGAAGGCACGAGCAGCCTACACGAACACCTTGATGGAACCACCTGTATGACACCTCCGTACAGGAACGAACATCCAGGAACCCTGTTAGTACAACACCCTAAACCCTAAATCCTAAAAGCCCTAACCCCAAAACCCTAAACCCCTCTAAAAGGAGTCCCTTCAGAAAGGGCCCGGAATCTTCCCCAAACGCTTCGGGTAACCAAGGTCCCCACGGTTCCCACGGCTACCGCGCGCGAAGCCACCGTGACCGCGACGGTGACGAGGGAGGAGGAAGAGGCAACGTTCACGGCTTTGAGGCACTTTATGAGGGATCCACACGGGCTCTAATGAGAAGGAAATGTAGTGTATTCTAAGGGGTCTTCAAGTTCTATAAGGGTTCTGCAGGGTGTTAGGGGTTCAGCATTTTGGATTGGGGGTTTCTTAAAATCGCACCTGGGACCGGATATAGGTAAACGAAGGTCTGGGGATCTATGGCTGTGGGGTTGGGTTTGAAAGTTGGGTTTGGGGGATTCTTACAACAGGCTCATCTTTTGCAGGGTGGGGAAGCTTATAGTTAGTATCCTAAGACTACTTACGGCCTTGACTTTGGTATTGAAGCTTTCGAGTAGCGCTTGGCGACTTGGGGGTTGGGAGTTGGGGGGTTTAGGGCCGTGGGGTAAAATGGGAGTTTCCGAAAATAGGGGACCCTAATATAGTAGCCTAAATTTTAGGATCCTTGTTATAAGGAACCAAAATGAGGTACCCCAATTTTCGGAAACTCCCAAATAGGGGCGTTAATAATTACCTATGCTATTTCGGGGGCTCCTTATTGTTAGATATAGTATAGCGGGCCCCAAAACCCTATTCTAATTATTAAGGTCCCTATATTATAGCGGTTGACGGTCCCAGACCCTGGAAAGGGAGGCTTCGATGCTTAGTACGCCTCATCATGTGCAACAAACTCCAAACCCTTAAAACACCCTTTTGGAACCCGGCACTCTCATGCTTTCAGCTCATGAAGTCATGAATGCACCGTAGACGCTGCGGACCAAATGAACTATGTAGTCATATAGCAATTTATGGTCCATGTCATAGATAGGGTTTATGGCGTAAGATATTCGTACCATGGTTTTAACGGTCATTTGGCCCACTAGGCTAGTTGATAAAGCCCAACGTGGATTGCAATGTATTGCACAGCGCAAAGCTGCGAGGTGTAGAGAACGGCTTGAAGATCTAGGGTCCAGGGTCCGTGATCTAGGGTTTTAGGGCATACTGTCATAGTCCCACAAACGCAGGTTAAGCCCCAAGATAGCATGATCATCTAGATGATCTCTTCCTCTTCCCCTACCTTAACTAAAGCAGCCATGGAGACTGGTAGAACCCTTGTAAAACCCTCTGAACACTTGACCATACTAGACCTCTTTGGAACTTTATGAGGCCTTAACAAGAACCCTTTGAATCCTTCTTTAAAGGCCGCAGTTCTCCAATACCCACTCTGGGTTCTCCAAGGTTGGCACAATTTCTGTACGACGAAAGCTGGAACAGTTATCTCCCGGAGCAGAAACCCGGAAGGCTTGAAGGTTTAGGGCTTAAGGCTTAGGGTTTCGAGATTCAGAACTTTAGGGTTCATGTAGCGTATTGTAGGGTTTAGGGACGCTAAACTCCAAGTAAGACGACCTGATTTCCCATGATTTTCGCGTTGCTATCGGAGGTCCCCACGAGGGTTCTACCGGCAAGCGCACGCTTGGAGGCCAGACGTCAATGCCTGCGGTAGCTACGTCGATGTAAGGGCTTAAGGGATGTCAATCCGGTTTTACCATGTGTCTGAAACGGATTGTACCTGTTTATAGTGCTTGGAGGCGTTTTGGGTTTCGGTTTTCAGAATCTCGGGGGTTTGAACTGCAGCATAAAGGGTACTGTGTAAGGCATCTGAGTAACATTCTTGGATTGCGGCGGGAGAAACTGGAGACTTCCTTGTAGAGCATAGGTAGAGAGCCCACACCTTGATCACAGACTCGACTTGGATTGATACTGTCACCTCGTCCTCCCTCTATAGATGTACCAGAATGTACCCTTAAGCCCGGTCCTTGCAGGAATCATGATGATTCAATGCATATTCCGTAGCTAATGGGTGTTGGGCTCTTTGGGTAGCGACCCTTCACCCGGGAAGTTTCGCAGTTTCAGGTTGATGCGCTTTGGAGCTAGTTTGGGTTAAAAGGCACTCCGGTTATCCTTCAAGCGTTTCCTTTGCCAACTCTGGTATTGCCAACGAGTGGATCAGATCCATGAAGCAACCAGAACCCTCGATGGTTTATTGGGCCGTGCCAACATATCTCCTGCAGTACCATACATACTTATGTACAGGGTTGCACACCGAAAACAGCGCTGTTCCGACTGTTCAGGCAAGAAACATATCTAGATGTTTGTTCAGTCCGTCGCAGTCCCTCAAAGTGGGAAATACCCCAAAGTCAGTCACGAACTCCGAGCTGATCCTCTGTAAGTCCTTCCGCTCGACACACCACAGCTGCAAAGCTTTGTCAGGGAGTACGATGTGTGGCTTAGAGGGTTTAAGTTCTGTTAGGGTCTGTGGCACAGGGGCCCAAGAAACTATGATCCGAGATTTGTTCGCGGTTTCAGGGCTTTAGAGTCTGAAGGTTTAGGGTCTCAGGGTCTGAGGGCTTACTATAGGGGCCTTAATAATTTATACTATTTGGGGGGGGCTCCTGATTACAATAAGTATATTATAATGGGCCCCAAAGCCCGATTCTAATTATCAAGGCTCCTATATTAGGGTTGAAGGGTTCAAGCTTCATCATGAAAGATTGAGGATCAGGTGAAGCAGCCCCCGTTAAAAACCCAAAACAAACAAGACTGAAGCAACATCTAGACCCTACAAGAGAGACGCAAAAGGAGCCTAACTAATTATGCCTACAGTCTACAAGCCCCTTAATTCCTACAAGCACCGCGTAACCCCAAACCCTAAACCCCTAGACGATTGGGCAGACATAAAAAGGAGCTCAAAAAAAACCTAAACCCCAAACCTTAAACCCTGAACCCTAAACCCCAAACCCTAAACCCTAAACCCCAAACCCTAAACCCTAAACCCCCAAAAGTGCTACACCCCAGAGTCTCTCTCAGAATTAGAAACTCAAGACACTCGCAGGCTTCGGCCTCGCAGCCGCCAGCTGGCCCAGGGGGTTGCTGAGTGTTCAACAGGGCTTCGGAGTTTAGGGTATGGGTTTCGGGGCTTAGGGTTCTTGGGGTTCGAGTTTAGGGTTCGAGTTTGTTGAGGACTTCGGGCTTCGAATTTTGGGTCCACGGTTAGGGTCTAAGGTTTGCGATTTACAGTCGAGCTTAGGGCGCGCACGGTGTTGGGCTTTGCGTTGGGAACTTGGGGATTGGAAGCTTGGCTGGGTTTCGGCGGCATTTGGGTCTGGGGCTTGGGGTTGGGGTACTGGGGAAGTAGGCTGTGTGAATCATACAAGATGCAAAACCCTGAGCTATGAAAAAGCCTCGGGGGCCAGGTGCCGACATATGAAACGAGTAGCTACTAGTACGAGACTCTAACCCCTATATTGTTATGAATTAAGCCTACCCAAACCTGTATTGCAAGCCCTATCCACGGGCCTTGGATGTTAATGGCGCCTGGGCGCAGGGCTCCGGCTTCAGCTGATGTTCACCTGTGTTTTCTATTACCTCCGTTCTACGTGTTCGGCTATGTCCCATTACAGTCACTGCTTCATAGCCTACTATTTGCAGGGTTGGGGGCTACCGGGATGGCCTCTCTTACGGCTTGTGGCGTTGGGGGCTTCTTTTTGAGGGTTGAGGGTTTGGGGTCGCAAACTCTGCATTCATAAATCCTAGCCCTGTTCTACTCGTAAAGGCCTCATAATGCCCTGCCCTAAACACCAACCCCAAAACCCTAAAGCCCTGCCCTCCGGAACTGAAGCTTCCACAAAGGATGGCCAGCAGCAGCGCTGCGCAACAATCTCCGACGGAGGGGGGCCTGGGGTAATCTCAGTGTCTATAGACGTAACACCATTCCTGAGGATCCCGTGTCATAGTTGCAGTGTAGCCCGGACCGTAAGTTAAGGCTCCTTTTGGCCGTTGCTGTTTTGTGCGCCCCATACAAACCTGTAAGGAACGAAAAGCCTTAAAACCCGCAGTTCAGTCCTGAAGAGGTCTGCTTGATGTGACATAATATGAGTGGGTTCCTTTTGTGCAGGTGTTTTGATAGTGGTTTATAGGGTATAGAAGGGATTCATAATGTTCTTCAGTTATTTCTGAAGGGATTCATAGGGTTCTTCGTGTATTTCTAGAGAGGAAAGACCTTAGGCTTTTTTAGGGTCCGCTCCTTTGGACAAGGACCTCCAGTAATTGGCACGGCGGCGATATCACTGAGAATGCGTTATATGAAAGTATACTTTTTTCAGGGAGCCTTAAGAAATGCTATTATTTGCAATTTGTTACGGCCCTCATAAACGGGATCTTTAGGTGACCTGACGCCACCCAGACCTGCTTAGTTGCTGGGGACTAAGTCATTCGGTACTGGCACCGGCTTGGAGCTGAGGGGTTCCGGGCTTAAGCCGGATAGGGGTTCAGGGATTTAGGGGGGGGTCTAGGGGGTTTAGGGGTTTAGGGAGTTCAGGGGGTTTAGGGGCTTTAGGCGTTGAATTCAAGGGGGTTTAGGGGGTGTAGGGTTTAGGGCGGGGCTTGCAAGGATGTTTTGTATGGAGACGACAGAATGGTTGTTCAGGGTTTTGGGCAGTGTAGTGGTCTGGATAATTCGTAGCAGTGTAAAGACCTTAAAACCCTAGCACCTTCACCCTACACCGGTTTTGGGTTGCAGCTTGCCTGAAGACCTTTCTACCGCTAGGCTCATGATTGATCTCCACTCCCACCATCTCGAAGGCTTCACCTCTCAACCAGCAGTGGCCTAACACAGTTGACAGTGGCACGAGCCCAAAAAGCTGTATGGTCGCAGTCGAGGAGCATAGTGGGGAATGTAGTGTTTCGGGTTCCGGGGAATGTGTTGGTTCCTTTAGGGTTTAAGGCTTACCCTGTAGCCTTGATCTCAGAGCGACCTTGAATATTCTACAGACAGCAGGAACCCTTGCACTCTCTGCGCTTCTCAACTTGACTGCTGACAGAAGCGACGAGTTGCGCCTGGTCGTGCCTTCTCCTGGAAATGGCCCGGCACACGCGAGCGCGACATGGTTGGGACCAAAATCAATCAAAAAAACATGTCACAAGCACGAACTGTGCCGACTGGTTTGAGCCCAGACCTTGAAGCCTTCTGAGTCAGGCGCTCTTTCCACTTTCCGGTCCGACAGAAGCTGTGAGACTGAAACTTGACATAAATCTTAGTCCAGTAAAAGCTAGACCCTGGATATCTAGTAACATGATCGCACTATGTTGCTATACGAGGATCGACTCGAAAACCCTATTCTAATTATGAAGGCCTTCTTCAGCCCTCCCTCCACCCGCAAAACTAAATTCGACACTGCCCGCAGGCTACGGACAAGCTTGCATATGTCACCCTGCAAGCCCCTCGCCTCAACAACCAATAATCCTGAATCCCAAACCCGAATGCGAACCTGAACCCGTTTTTAGTTGTACGTAAAACTCTCTAGAGGGGGCTTTTAAGAAGGAACAAAACCAATAATCATTCAATAGAATAAAAAAGCTCGTAAACTTGACGCTAGCCGCTAGCCCTGAAGCTCTGAACCATAAGCCCAATGTCGTGAAACCCTGAAACCTCAAAGTTGCAAAATCCGAAAACCCTAATTCCCTGAAGCTCAACAACTCAAATCCCAAAACCCCATAAACCCTAAAGCCCCGAAGAAACCTTAGCTTAAATCCTAAACCACCAACCCGACATTGTTACACCTTAAACCCACAGGCCTCAACCTTTAAAACCCGAAACCATAAGCCCTACAACCCTAAGCCCTAAACCTACACAGTTTCTGAAATCCAGCATCTTGAAGCCCTAAGCCCCATCGCCGCAAAACCTACCTTAACCCCAAATAACCTACCTCTTTAAGGATTTACATAAAGAAATCACATTAGGGAACCCTAAAAAGGTAGGTTATTTGGGGTCCAGGTAGAGCCCGAAAGCCCTAAACAAACCTTTTTGGGAGGAGATGCCGGTGCCTACGGAGGTGCCATCTCCTACCTCGCCATGGGAAGCAGAGGATGAGGTGGGCGAATGGGGATGTCACAGTCTCTGAGGCGTCTGTAAAGAGAGTTTTCAGGGTTCTGATATGTAAAGGTTGTATTTTTTCATAGGGTTTATGTTTTGGGGGGCCGGGTTTAAGAGTTGCAAGGTCTGCAGGCATATTGTTGTACATGTAGTATGTGTTTTTTTTTTAAATTGCGTGGGGCGTTTAGGGTTGAGGAAGTACCAATATTTTCCACGATCATAGCCTGCCAGCTTGTAGGGTTTGTGTGCTGCCGGCAGGGCAGTACTATGCTGAAACTGTTTTGTTTGCCTGAAATTCGGTTTCGCTTATCATTGCAGAATAACTGTTTAGACCCCAGTCCTACATGGTCCCGGTACCGGAAAGGGTGACCTTCGACACTGAATTGGGTTGTATGTGGTGACCTCATAGAAAGGTGCTGTGAACTACGACCACATATCTCTACGATATTTGAAGGGTTTACCTACAACATCTATACAACGTACCTATGATAATTTGTAAAAATCTTATAGGACTCCTTCAAAGGCGTCGAATGTTATAAGACCCTACAAAACCATAGAACAACCATGATAATGTAGCAGCCTAAATGATTACCAATACTATTTCGGGGGTTCCTTATTATAACTATAGTATAATGGGCTCCAAAACCCTATTCTAATTATGAAGGCTCCTATATTAGAGCTCGTAGGCTTTAGCTAGGAAAGCTAGTCTCGGGGCTCAGGGTTTCGAGGGGGACATGAGCTGGAGAGGGGCTTGGGTCGGACTTGCAGGTTGGGGTCATTTTACAGGGTTTAGGGTTTAGGATCTAGGGTTTAGGGTTTAGGATTTAGGGTCTAGGGCTTGGGGTTTAGGGTTATTACTTTGGGATCGAATTATCGGGATTTGAAGCAAATTTTTGTGGAGTTTTATGGGGAATCAGGGCTTTGAAGTTCATATGGTGATAGGGTTGTAGAGGGGTTATCGGGTGCTATTGGGATTTGTAGGGCTTTGGTTTTATTGAGGACTTGCAGGGCCATGTGGTGTTTAGATTGATAGTGATTTTCAGGGGGTTAAGGGGTTTATCGCGTTTTATATTACAGGCTTTCATATGATTTAACAGGGTTTACAAGGATTCATACGGTGCTATGGAACTGAAAGGCCTTAATGCTCGTATGAATTCATGCGGCCAGTATAGTGCTTCGATTGGATTCTATCGGCCTCCATCCGTTAAATACGAATACCATAAAACCCTAAACATCCCTCTACATACCTGGAATCCCAATACAATTCCAAAAAATCCATCAAAACTTCTCTGGTCCCTATGCCCTATGCGGTTAGCCCTGACACCCCTGTTTAACTGATGAAAAAGCCTTGTGAGTGCTTATAACCCTCCACAAGTTCACGACACGCAGCCCGACAAGACACCCGCATCAACAAAACCCCCCTTAACGGCCCTATAAAACCCGTTGTTTCAAGAATATCTTAGACTAAAGGCCACGGCAGCCCTTATAAACCCCCAAACCTCTGAACCCCTAAGCCCCTGAACCCAAAACCCTAAACCCTAAACCCCCCCTGACCCCCTGAACTCTAGTCTTTCCGGGCTCTGCAGGCCGAAACGCTGGTGACAGACTCGGCCCTGCCGCCGCGGCCAAAGTGCGATTGGTGGGTTTCGGGTGTTTCCCTAAAGCGTTTGTTTCAAGGGCTCGGTAATGTTTACTGGTGGGTTCTGCACAAATGTTAGGCTTTAGGATTTGTAACTAGTTCTGGTTTATGTAAGTTCTATATACAAGGTTCAGAGCTTTCGGGCTTCAGGATTTTACGTGCTCGAGGGCTTTAAGATTGGGCATTTATGGCTGTAAGGACTTTTTGCAGTGTTAGTGTGAGGCTTACAGATTTGTAGGGGTTCGGAGTTTACAGGGTTTAGTTTAGGGGTTTAGTTTAGGGTTTAGTTTAGGGTTTAGTTTAGGGGTTTAGTTTAGGGTTTAGTTTAGGGGTTTGGTTTTTAGGGTCGCAGGTTTTACAAGGTTTTTGCGGCCGTTGTGAAAGTTCTAGGATTCTAGCCCCCTAAACCCCTAAACTCTAAACCCTAAACCCCTAAACCCTAAACCTGTCGGGTCTTGAGCACTTCTGGGTTTCAGGACTTACCGTGAGTGCTTTGTGGATCTTGGGGTTCTAGGATGTACGTGGTTGTCAAAACTTGGCGTTCTTCTGGTTGGCTCTTAGGACTTTAACTTTTTGGGTTTCTATATGAACCATAATAAGGAGGCTAAAAGTTTAGTTTAACTTTTAGGAGGGGTTCAGAAGTCAGCCACGAAAATTAAGGTCCCTTTTGTGTCCCTAAGATAGTACGGCACCTAATATTTATTAGGGTACCCAAAAAAGGGACCTTAATTTTCACAACACCCATGTAGAGTTTAGGATTGCGAGCTTTGTAGGATTGTAGGATTCGGGGCCGAGTTTGGGATTTTAGGCTTCAGGGTTCAGGGTCTAGTTTCAGGATATAAGGTTCAGGGTCTAGTTTGAGGATTTAGGGTTTATGGTCTAGTTAAGATTTTGAGGCTTGTGGTAGTTCGGGCTTTCCGGCTTTGGAGATTGAAAGTTTGAAGATGAGGTTTCAAAGACCTTTGGGTTCTATAGGGTGTGAGGCTCCATTACGGGCTTGAGGAATCTAGCGTGCTTTCAATCGTTTAGGATTTAGCGCCCTAAGGGTTTAGGTTTGCAGGGTTTAGGGTTTTGTGTTTTGTTCGGGTCCTTGGATGGATGGGGCTTTTGGGGTTTCAGAAAATTGGTCTGCAGGGTTTTAGAGGGCTTCCCCGTATAGTCCGGTCAAAAGTATTGACCTGCGAAGTCTTCTCCAGTTACTAAGGCCCTGAAGTGTAGAAAGAGAGAGGTCGTGAGCATATGCGGCTTTATGGTTAATTTAGGCCTAGAGCGCGGAGGCTGTTCATTTCGGGTCCATAGCTGCGGGTGTATGCAGGGTTGGAGTGTCGGGCTAAGGCGCTAGGCGAGGCCCTATAGGGTTTAGCGCGTACGGCATCGTACGGTTTAGCCCTGATTTCAGAGCGACCTTTCAGATGTCATGCTGCACACGGACAGACAGTCATGAACTTTCACTCGTCCAGTGACTGCTGGCAGAAGTCACCATTCACTTGGAATTGCACTCGGTCGTGCCTTCTCCTGGAACTGGCCCAGCACACGCGAGCGCGACATGGTTGGGACAAAAAAATCAAAAAAAAGTCCCAAATTGTCAAATGTGCACTGGTATGAGCCCAGACTGCAACCTTCTGAGGCAGACACTCTTTCAGCTTCTTCCGATCCGATGGAGCAGTTGGAACCTAAAACAGCTCCAACACTTAGAACTGGCTAGGCGACCCAGATCCCTAAGCCCCAAAACCAGAACAGAAAAACAAGCTGGACCCCAATACCCTAAATCTAAGACCCCGAAACCCTAAATCCAAGACCCTGAAGCCCAAGCCAGTAGAGCTCCAGACCTCGCACCTCGAAACTTGATCCCTGAATCCCATATCCCGACCAGGCCCCCCAAGGCCCCTTTAATAGAGCCCTTGTGATCCTTCATAGTGGGTATTTGGGGTATATTCGAGGGTAGTTGGGGGGTCTAAGGAAGCCCCAAGCCCCTAAGCCCTATACCCGAAACCAAACCCGGAAGCCCTAAATCCAAACCCCTAACAAACACGAAATCTGGAACCCTTAGCCCCGAACTCCGAGAATTTCGATGACGAGACCTTGAAACTTGAACCCCGGAAGTTCAACCCCGAGGCTCCTACAACTCTACACCACTACACCCGACACCTCAAATCTTAAGCCACGAACCTCAAACCCCCTAACCCTGAAACCTTAAACGTTGAACTCCGGACGCCGGGGATTCAATTCCTTCAACCCCTACAGCCCTGACCCGACACCCCAAAGAGCAAGCCCTGAAAACCGAAAACCAAGTCGTGAAACCCCAACCTTCAAGCCCTAAGCCCGATCGAAGCTTTACACCTTGAACCTGAACGCTTAAATCCAAGTGTTTAAGCCCTAAACTCGAATCCTAAACCCCAAACCCTACGTCTTGAACCCTAAGCCCCGGACTCGAATCCTGAAGCCTTCAACCCTTGACCCCTTACCACCAAACTCAGGCCCTGCTTGGCCCTCCGGCCTGAAACCTAAAAGCGCTATAAACCTAAAGTCCCAAGCAGTACACCTTCTAAGACCCTATGTAGCTCAAGATGCCTTACAAGCCTTGCAAGATCTAGCCCTGAAGCCCGGAGCTTCCAAGATGACAGCCCCCTGAACCTTAAAGTTGCTACAAAGGCCAACGCAAACGATCGTTCTACCGGCTCCTGTGGCTGGGCCCTCGGTCTGTGGCTTGGGCCTGGGTTCCTTGATTTAACTTAGGATAGTGGGTTAAAGGTTCGGGTTTACGGTCTAGGGTTTAGGGTTTGTAAGGTTTTGAATAATTGGTGTTCTGCCTGCCTTCCAAGAGGAGCGGAGGTTGAGGTAGATTTAGCCGGTGAACAGCGCGCCTGGTGTTGGTAGTTGTTCGTGATAAACTCTGAAGCCGAAGCCACTTAAAACCCTAACCCTCACAGGGTAATATAGCGGTCAGAAAACCCGTGCGTGAAGAAGTCTCCTACAAACCAATATACTAGAAGTTACTAGAAGCCCCTGTTCGAATACTTATGAGCACTACATGTGCCCTTAGACATGTGAACATCTCATAACACCTTATCGCGAGCTATGTGGTTCAGGGTTCAGGGTTCCAGACTTAGGATGTATTGTTCACGGTTACACTAACCCCCTACACTAACCTTAAACCTGGAGTTCAAAGGCCTTAGACCAGAAATCTTTAAAATCCCAAAACCTTACACGCTACCCTTCTAGGTAGGGCTTTGGGACATTTTACATGTTCCCTTATTGGGCTTAAGAGGATCTTATTTACTAAAATTATTCAAAGGCTTTAAAAGCGCCACCTAGCCTTGAAGTAGCCGGTTTGAGCGTTTCGATGCCGAGCCATGCGGCAGTGGAAGTCGAGCTGTGTTTGTCTGGGTTAGTGCGCTTCTAGGATCTCCGAGAGTCCGTACCCCTTTGTCCTTTTATTTTGGGTTGATGGTTTAGGGGATTCTGGATTCAGGGCTGGAATTGCACAATGCTTCCAATTTTTAGACTTAAGGTTTAGGAATTGAGGTTTAGGGGTCTCGTTATAGGAGCTGAGCAGTAGGACTGGAGTGCTTATTATTCAACAGTTGCTGGGTACCAACCCAAGTTCAGTGTCTAGATCGACCTTGGGCCACTAGAGCTTGCTTTGTTGTAGGGTTTTGTCCGAGCTTGTTTGCGGGCCATACCCGGAATGGAAGGTCAGGATCTTATGTCCTATGGCATGCGGAACCTGCTCTGAGAGTCTGTAAAACCCTGTATAAACGCTGAGAAGCCAAAAATCTAACCCCGGAGCCCACGATTTTTTGAACCCTACAAGCCCTGATGTCTATAAACTTGTCTGCCCAGTTGGCACCAGACTCAGCGGCATACTCGAGCATGCTGGAGCCGGATGTGCGGATCTCCTGCTTCGGTTTACGGTGCTGAGTTTGGGGTTGGTGTTTGCAGTTTCATTCATGGGCCGAGTATTTGGAGTTTGAGGGTTTGATGGCTCATGGTTACCGGTTTTTGTTTGGGCCCGGTGGGCATTTAGAAAGAGCGTGTGTTAGGGTGACCTGAAGGTCGCGTTGTTTCCATCCAGAGTTGCTGTGCGAGTGGACACATAGAGCTGGTTTCGCTGCACGTGATGAACCTCAGCAAAGTATATCCAGCTTCAACGGTTTCCTTAATTTCCCGGAACATCTAAATGACTTTAAATCGAAGTATGCGATGATGTAAAGAAGGCACGGATATAACAGTCACAAGTGGCCTCCAAGAACAGACTAAAGACCACTTAGGTATGTAGCTCAACGGTGCCCGAAACCCTAAATCCCCAAATCCTAAAGCCCCGAGAAGCCGTACCCCCAGTACCATTGCTGCTGTGCCAAACAAGCTGTTTGAGGGGGAACGGAGCTCAGCCGAATTTGGCATTTCGACTAGTGCACAGTGGGAGGAAAGGGTTGTTCAACACAAAACAACGCCCCAAACCCGTAAACTTCCTTAAACCTCTAAACCCTCCAGCCCGAAACCCTACTCTAAAACTTAAGCCCTGCCTGCTACGAAATATGACAGTTTTTATCCTCGGTCTTTTCATCCGGCACACGTCGCCGTTTCCCGAGATAGTGCCATTGGAAAAGGGCACATACGAAGGATATGGTGTTTGCAGGGCGCAGTACCAGAAGGTCACAGCGTCTCCCTTACACCAAACCGTATTAAAGCTTCCAAATCCACCAAACCCTGACCCCTCTAGAACCTTTCCAAAACGAGGCCTTAAGAGAACAAACCTAAACCCCTGAGCCTAAACCCCTAAACTCCCTAAACCCTAAACCCAAAACCCCCCCCTTCCCCGGCCCCTTGAGCTCAAAAGCACTCTTTTTCCGGGCCTCCGAGGTCCCCCGAAGCAGCGCCGCCTCGGCGCCTCCCGGGGTGTCGGCCGGGGGCCCAGTCATTTTTTGGGAGCCTCGGTTCCAAAAATTAGGGGTACCTTATTTAATTTAGGGTCCTGATAATAAGGATCCTCCTATTTTGGGAGCCCCCCATATCTATACCTACATTCTACATCTATACCTATCTGTCGGTCTATCTATCTACCTACCTACATCTATCTATCCATCTACCCATCTATCTATCTATCTAGCTGTGTAGATATACATATTTGTTCTATGTATTAGCCTGAATATCTAAGAATATGGTTCCGCAGGGTTCCTTATGACAATCATACCATAACCCCAAACCCATCTGATTATCACGACTCCTACGCTGTGGGGTCCACGCTTAGGCCGTATGTCCTTGTATATGACGGATCTCTGAAGGGTTTCTATCAGAGTTTAACAGTTTGATAAGCATGTTTTTTGTGCTTAAATGGTTTCACAGGGTTATCCTCGGGGTTTATGGGATTTATATAAAGGAGTATCTCAGGTTGCCGTATAATCTAATTCGCGGGGGCCTTCGTTCGGCGACGGGGTGTTGGGGTATGGTATAGTATGTGCCCTGCACAAGTATGTGTCGACTACAAGGGCTTACTGCTCGAATTGCTGCTTTAGTTGCACGTATGCTGGTTTATCCTTTTCAAGTATCTTGCTGTTTTAGCGGTGTGTTTTTGAGGAGACCTCGCAAGCTAAAGAGTCATCTGCTGTCTTTCTAAGTGAGGTATAGTCACGTTAGAGGGACCCTGAACCTTAAATCATGAACCCGTCACTCTAAACCTACAGAGGATAGCTGGGTGGATGTATGAGCCGACCTGCAACCCATGAGACCGGCGCATCTTTCAAATTTTTTCGGGTACAATACCGGAGGAAGACTGTAGGAAAATCTTTGGGGTAAGCTTGTAAAGAGGACTACCCTCATGAGCAGGGTGCGAAGGCCTGAACCCCTAAACATCCCTAAACCCTACACACTGAATCATATGGCCTTAGGAGGAACAAAATTAATTTCTAACGTGGGTTGACTGACTTAAGTGTGTATTGCGTGGAAATGAGTGGTTTTGTGGAGGGGTTTAACTAGAACAGCCACGGACAAGCCTTAATCAGCAGGTGCTTATACCTCCACGAATAGGTGCCCCTTATCCTCAATGCCTAAATCAAAAGCAAATCTTGACACCAATAGTGCTTAATATCCTAACCCCCAGATCCTTGAATCCAGGTCTCCGGACCCGGAATGTCATCCTCCGTGCGGGTCCCAGTCGGTTCGTTCTTGTTCAGGGTGAATTTGAGGCTTAAGCATGCGCCTTAGCCGAAACCTCAACCCAACACAGTCAGTACACAACCCTCAACCCGATACTTTCACGAAACCCCAAGTACCGATACTAGCCTATACCAGCCCCTAAGCCTCGAACTCGGCGCCTTCGGGAAGCCTCAAAGCAATACTTAGGTACTGAGGACCTTTTCAAGCCGAAGCCCTAAACCCCTAGCCTAAACTCCTGAAGGCTGTAACTCGTAAACCCTACACCCTTATAAACCGTAAACCCAGAAACCCTAGAAGGGAACCTTTTCCTAGTTCTTAAGATCCCTACATGGCCATGAAGCCTTAAAGGAACCCTAAACCCCGTTACGCATGCGCCTGGGGATTTCATACTACCATACGCAGCGGGCCCGGCCCGAGCGCGAGACCCAGACACATCCGAAAGACGAAAGCTTAAGCGCTTCTTGAGGGTGGGTTTAGGGTTTATGGGGTTTAGGGCTTATAGGCTTTAGGGGTTTGGGGTTTATGGCTTTATGGTTTATAGGGTTTGAGGGTTTAGGGTTCAAGGGTTCAGGTTTGGTGTTCAGGGCCTACGCTGTATGGTGCAGGGTTTATTGTTTACTTTTTAGTCAGGTGTTCTAGTATGAAACTTAAACCTGTGAACCCCGGACCCTTACACGGCCGACCATGGCTGCACCGAAGACATTCCGGTATCGGGCAAGGGCCAAGATGTAGCGCACTGATTAGTACACTCCTTTCACACATCATGAGGACACAAGCACACTTCATATCACGAGGCTGGAGGCAGGGGAATTACTAGCCGGGTGTCTATATCAGGTTTGAACTTTCAGCCTGGAGCATGGCTCAGTGAGTGAGAAAGAGGAACATAATTGTAAATGTAGACACATTGGTTGCGTCTGAGTGCCCCTATTACGTATAGTCTCAGTGTAGCGTATGTGTGTATGTATGCAGATCTAATCAGACCAGAAAACCTAAATGTGTAATGTAAGTTCAGAAATTGCATCTATGTGTATATACATATTTAAATGTATCATATTCATTTATCGTTGATTTTATGAACATATATACACATGACATCAATCATTGAGCCTCTTTCAAGTCCGGACTTCGCAAGTCTGTGCCCAGGCCGTAACACGATCCCCGAGCGAGCTGCCGGTCCCCACGGACAAGCCCTCGCCGACCTCACTGGCCGTTGTAGCCCCGGGGTTGAGGGGTTTAGGGCTTGTTTAGGGTATTGCGGGTTTAGGGGTGTAGGGTTTAGGGCTTATGGGGTTTAGGGTTTGGGGTTTATGGGGTTTGGGATTTAATGGTCAAGGTCTCTAGGGTGGAGGCTTTACGGATGAAGGATTCAGGGGACTTGTATCGATCAGACGTTTCAGAAAGGGTCCATGAAGATTCGTAGCGAGCAATCACAAAGCGCACACTATGATCCTGATAAAGTATAACTCGAAGCCTCCGGCAATTTGTCCCCTAACCCGTCAAGCCTTTACTTTTCTGCAGCATCAGCAGTTGATTGGAAATTTAGGCCTTGCACTTTCAATGCTAAGGCTCTTAGGGTTGACTCTCTCGGGCATCATGGGGTTGTGAGGCTATGAATCGATTTTGCTGTTTAGGATGTGATGATTCAGCGAGAAAAGATGGCCTGTGGGATGAGCCTCGCCTCGCAAACCTCTACATGCCTAAACCCTAAACCCTATAAACCCTAACCCTATAAACCCTAAACCCTAAACCCCTAAACCCCTAAACCCCTAAACCCCTAACCCTATATTAGCTAACGCCTTTTCACGGCGCTCGGATTTGGGGTCTTCATCATAGGGACCCTTTGGGGGGTAGGGGGGGGGGTTTAGGGTTTAGGGTTTAGGGGAGGGGACTATACTTCCTTAAATGGGCCTTGTTAAGTCCTTATTATGGGTATTACAAGGCCCCCTACCCCCCTGAGGGTCCTTATGAGTTTCGGGGACACGCATTATGGGTTTAGGGCTGTATACACGGTTGGCATAGACCTCCCCAACCAGCGTTTCTCACAAACCCGCATACCCAGCGTGGGGCAACATAAGATGCCAGCTAGCGGTAAAGATTTGCCGGTGTCATACAGGTTTGCGCATATGAAGTAAAACCCCATATAGTACGGTTTAAGTTATGCTGTGATATCATTACCTTCTAAAGCTGTATTCCTATATTAGCATTTCGAGGTAGGGGGCCTTTGGTTTGTCAAGTCGTTTATCAAAACATGCGGCTCCGAGATCCTGGGTTCGTAAGTGTTGGGGCGAGTTTAGGATATCTGGTTTGGGGCCCAAGGGGTTAAGGACAGGGGTCTAGAGACTAGGGTTGTTGGACTCCATACAACCCTTACAGTCCTTACAGGAACCCTTTAAACGGACCCTTAAAGACCCACATTCGAGTTCTTAAGGCCCCTGAGAAAGCCTTACAGGAACCCTGTAAGAAGAACCTTTGCAAAGAATCCAAAAGTAAAAGACCCCCATCCTAGTTATAAGGCCCCTATACTGAACCCTGTGACTCTTATCAACCCCTAAACCCTAACATAGGAACCACATTCCAGTTCTTAAGTCCCGTATAGTAAGCCCTATATGACCCTTTAAGATAGGAACCCTATGCTAGTTCTTGCGTCCCTCTAGAACCCGTATCTTCTGATAGAAGCCCTTTAAAGAAACCCTCAAACGGAACTCTCGTCTAGTTCTTAAGTCCCCGATACTAACCTTTAAGGATCCCGGAAACCTGAGCCCTCAACTGAAACTCTCTTCCAGTTCTTAAGTCCCCTATGCTACTATAATAAACCCCATATGACCCTTAAACATAAAGCCTCAATGGAACCCTAAACCCCTAAACCCTAAAAGCCCTAAACCCCTAAACCCTAAACCCTAAAAAGGGAACCTTGTCCAAGTTCTTAAGATATCCCCATATCACCCTTAAAGCCTGCCAGGAACCCTATAAGCCCTTTAAACCCCTAAACCCCTGAAAGGGAACCTTGTCCCAGTTCTTAAGAGATGACCCTTAATGCTTTAAAGGAACCCTAAACCCTAAAAAATCTTGTTTTTCCCAGCTCTTAAGATATAAACCCTATAAACCCTATAACCCTAAACCCCTAAACCTTAAACCGTAAAAGAGACCCTTTTCCTAGTTCTCAAGATATTAACCCTAAACCCTATAACTCTAATAAACCCTATAACCCAAAGGGACCGTTTTCCTAGTTCTTAAGATATTATAGGAGCCTTAATAATTACCTACACTATTTTGGGGGTTTCATAGTATAATTATAGTATAATGGGCCCTGAAACCCCTTTCTGATTATTAAGGCCCCTATATTATGAGGTGCAGCCTGAGCCTCGAGTCGGTTCGGCCGTCGTCCGCGTCCCAGCACTGCGGGTGTTGCGAAAGTTGGGGGCTTTGGGGATTTGGGGTTTATAGGGTTTAGCTGAAAGAGCCTTGGAACTCGGAACGCCACTCAGGCATGTCCAGCTGCGTCGCGGGCAGAAGCTCCAGAGCGATCGAACTGATGTGAGGGAGTTGCTTTCCGATTGGTTTCACGATGCACCCAGGATGGAGTGCTTTCTCACGTCCTTGGCCAGGAAGGTTCACTTAGGTGGGCTTCGACGAACTCCTGAGTGCCAAGAGGAACGCCACGGGCAACAACACCACGCTCTGCCGAGGGGATTTCGTGGCCACCAACCCAAATCGGGGAGTCAGGGGCAAGGGCAAGCACGCCAGGTGGGAGCGAAGTTCCAAACCTTTGTCTTAGCAGCATTTAGGGGTTTAGGGTTTAGGGGTTTATAGGGTTTAGGGGGGTCCAGAGACCTTAACAACTAGAATAGAGTTTCTATGTAGGTTTATAGAGGTGTTGGCAGTGTTGTAGCGCTTTATCGGTATCGGGGCTCCACGGTAATAACATTATAAGGGATTACTGTTCTTCTTCTTCTACAGTCCTCGCTTATGTCAGGAAGCTCAGGGCGTACGGCTTGGACGATTTCAGAGCTTAGGGCTTTTGGATTTGCGTTGTAGTGACGGTTTAGGGTTTAGGATTTGGGTTTAGGGATGTAGTGGGTTTAGGGCTTCAGTTAAGAGTTTGGGCCCACGGAGAGGGGTAGGCCGTTTGGATATGTTGTCCTTACTCCTCTTATTTCGGAAGATGGTCAGAGCTACCCCACTGATCGGAGAGAATCATTTCCCTAAATCCTCAACAACCCTAGATCCTAAACCCTAAACCCTATGGGCTGACCTTGTCGTTGCAGCGGCATGCGCGAACCCAGGCCCCCTCAAATGAAGATATCTTTAACACAGCTATGACCCCAACAATGGAACCTCCATTAGTGTGCCTGCAAAGATAGTACCATGAAAAATCCAGGCTTGTGTCTTTAAGGGGCCAAAGGCCGAGAGCAGAATCCTCCCCGAAAAATGCAGAGCTAGGTGTAGTTTAGGCCCAAATTTCGTGATCTTGAGTTGAGGTTGTACTAATTACGATAATTCAGGGTAGACGGTCCAGTCGCTCAGGGTTTAGGCATTGCGGCCCAATCCAAGACTAAGAGAGCAGCTTACATATAAACCGACTGAGCCGTACTCGCAAACCGTTTGCATAAATGCTGAAACCTTCAACCCTACTTAAACCATCAGGTGATTCAGTAGCTGCTTTGGGTAGTTAGGTTCCCTCGACTTAGGGAACTTTTCGGCTCACAAAATAGTTGAAAAGCCTGCTGAACCCTAAACCCTTATAGTTAAAAACATGACAACTACTGTAGACCCAAAGTTGGCAGTCATTCGGAAACGCCTAAGACTGGGGTCCTTCGCGGGAAACATCTCACACTTCTTAACCTCACTTGTCCTGAAGGACATGAAAATGAGGGGGGGGGTCATGGTGTTTTAGCGTTCTTCTTGCAAGTCCCATCAAAAGAACATTAGGCCAACCGTAAGGCTATAGAACCTTATAGGGTTCCTGAAAACATACCCCTAATTAATACCCATTTAAATGTAGAGGTGCCTGTTGTTTATTCAGGTATTCTGCACCCTAGTCTTCGAGGTTCTGCAGGTACTATGAACTCAGGGCAGTTTCTTGAGAGTTGGTGATTTTAGTTGTTTTTTTTGGGGGGGTGTGTGTGGGTATGTAGAGCTTCAAGGTGTGGGGATTAAGATGCTTTGGGTTTAGGGGTTTGGGGGTTTAGGGTGTAAATTCTTAAGGATCCCCGGAGACCAGAGGTTTAGGGTCTAGTAGAGTCTAGTGTTATAGATGGGTTTATTAGATCATCGTCTATGATCGTATATAGTATCGTATATAGTATAGTATAGTATAGTATAGTGTAGTATAGTACGTATGGTATAGTACATCACAGCATATTACAGCATATCATTACTGCAATGTTGTATATTCGGGTTTACTTTGTTTAGGACTGTTTGTTTTGTTTCACCCTCCCCCGCTTTGACCATCCATTGTAGCATAGAATCGGGATTCTAAATCCTAAAGGTCCTAAACGTTTCATCGTAGTTTCTTGGATGGGGGTCCGTAATCTAGGCCGCTCTTGGTCATGATTACACTTTACAAAGGGTCTGTAAAGGACAGCCCAGTATTGTAGGCGTCGGAATAATTGCTAATACCAATACTATGACTATTTCCGTATAGTCCTGATACAGATATGGGGGTTTCCGAAAATAGGGGACCCTAATCTAGTACCCTAAATAATAGGATCCTTATTGTGAGGACCCCAAAGTAAGGTGCCCCTAATTTTCGGAAACTCCCATATCGCACAAACAAAGCCGGAACTCCCAGTCTGATTGTTAACGCCCAGGCCCCGCAGTCGGCAGATGTTGTGCGGTGCCCAGCAACAGTCTGGTTACTCAGGAGCCTCAATAATTAGAATAGGGTTCCTTCTAACGATCTCTATAAGGGTGAACTATGAGGTACTGGGTCCTCAATAAATCGAAAAAGGTCCCTGGAACTTTATTCTGATTACTGAGGCTCCTGTAGCACTTGGGGTTTTAGCTGAGAACGACCAGCTCAGGATGAGGGGTTGAGAGTTTGGCTTGGGTTAAGACCTCAACTATACCTTAACAGTGGGTGTCTATAGGGTATAATAGAGGGCAGCTGGGGGGTCTAAGCACGGGTTTAGGGTGTGTTAGTTTTCGAAGTGGAACTTGTGGGTGTAGTATAGGAATTCTCGGGCCTAGTTGGGACGCAGGCTGAAAACCTCATTCCTGTTGTGCCTCGCAGCCAACCCTAAACCCCTAAACCCTAAACCCCTAACCCCTTAACTTCCCTAAACCCTAAACCATTTTCAAAAGTCTAAGCACGGGCGGTAGAAGCAAAAGCTCCATTCAGCTCGAAACACGCAACCCTGACCAGGATCGGACCTGAAACCCTAAACCCTAAACATCCCTGAGCTCTAAACGTGAACCCCAAAACCTGAAACCCTAAACCTGAAGCCCTAAACCCTCAACATCCCTCCGCCGTACACCTGAAACCTCGAACCTAAGCAGCCCTAAGCCCTAAACCTGAACTGCAAAAGCCTTTAAACCTAAACCTGAAACCCTATAACCCCTAAACATGTACAAGCCCTAAACTTGAACCACAAAAGCCTTAAACCCTAAACCTGAAACCCTATAAGCCCTAAACTTGAACCACAAAAGCCTTAAACCATGAACCTGAAAGCCTATAAACCCTAATTTTGAACCACAAAAGCCTTAAACCATAAACCTGAAACCCTATAAACCCTAAACTTGAACCACAAAAGCCTTAAACCCTAAACCCCCAAGACATGAAGCCTCGAATCCCGGCCCCGGAACCCTGAGCCAATGGCTCTCCTCCCCAGGCTCTGAGCCGCACCTCAAGGCAGAACAGAAAAGCCCCACAGGAGCCTCCCCAAAACCCTAACATAGACTGGGTACCGTTAAGTAGTAAGACAGAAGCCTAACTATCAATAATTTTGAGGGGCTGTTGAAAATCGATACCTTTAGCATGTTATGACTATCCTAAGCCCCAAGCGGCTCCGCTGCACCCTCAAAACTTAGAAAAACCCCCTGTCGGCGCCCAGGGCAGCTCGCAGGTTATGGACAGCTCTGCGATGATGTCCTCAGGCAGATGCCTCAAAGGGGGTTCGGCTTGAAATATTTACTTCGTGATGGAGTAGCTGAAAGCCTATAGTACGTGTTTTGCACGTTGTTCCAGAGCTTTATACTTTACTCGAGGCGTTCTATGGTTTGTAGGTCCTTGAATTAAGGAGCATTCCGTGTATCATAAAGTGCTTGGATATAAAGTGAGGAACATTCCTGAATCCAAAGGTCATTGGAGTCTGTGGCTTCGATACCCTGGGCCACAGCTTCTGAAAATGCAGCCTAAACCATCCTACTCCCCAGCGAGAAACCAACGTACTCGAATCTCTGGAATGACAAGCTTCTTGCCAGGGTATAGAATATAGAGTTTAGACTAAGGGGTCTCGGGCTTAGGGTAGTTTAAGGGTTTATGGCCGGTGATTTAATTTACGGGTTCACAGCTTTCAGGCTTTATGGTTCGCAAGCTTGAGGATTTTGGGTTGGTGGTTTGCGGGGTTAGAGCTTGTCCATTTTCAGGGCCATGGTTTTACCCATAGGCCCCAAAGTAGTTCCTTTTTGGGGTTCATATTTAGAATTCTATAAGGGAATCCCAAAAAGAAACTACTTTGGGGCCTATGGGTAGGCTCTAAAATCTCTAAAAGCCTAAGCCCAAAACCCCAGCGTGAGGAGTTAAGGATTGGGCGTTTTGGTCTCAGGGTGTTGATGCAAGATTTTCGGGCACTGGGGTTTTGGAGTGACAGGTTTAAGGCTCAGGACTTTACGGTTCAGTTTGTTGCGCTTCTAGGCTTAAGGGTTGTGGGTTGCAGGGTCACGTACTTCAGGGCTTAAGGCTTGCTGCAAAAGCCTGCCGTTCCAAGGTTATAATATAAAGGCCACCATAAATAGAACCCTTAAGACTTAAGATTTACTTCTGGGTTTTGGACGGTTCATGTACGGTTTGTTTTGTCACAGGGTTTGCGGTTAAGGATTTTAGGAGTTTGAGGTTCGGGGTCTAAAAAGTTCAGGTTTTCCACGGGGACAGGGTTGTTGTGATTGAGAAGAATGAGAAATGTAAGGCCGCTAGGTAGGTAGCTATCCGTAGATCAGCACAGGCAGGCCTATGCAACTTAGGAATTCTTGCTTAACTCCCAGAGTTTAGTCACTCTCCGCCGTAAGACTCTTACAGTTAAAACACAAACTGCAGACCCGACAGCCCCAATCCTAACCGCCCAAACCCCGAAAGTCTGGACCCGTTAACCCTCAACCTACACCTACACTGGGCTTTGGAGTACCATACTCAATTCTTGTTTCTTAAAGGAACTATCATGAAATAACTGTTTATACTTTGTTTCTCACAGGTTACTTAAAATACATCCCTACAGTTCCATAAGTTCCTGTACGAACCCTGCCGGCGCTCATAAACACCTAAGGTGATCCTACACGACAAGTAAAGCAATAGTAGCCCTCATAGAACCCTCTAAAGGAGCCCCTCAAAGGAAAGCCGTTCTAAGTATAAAGGCTCTTGTATTGTGGATCCTGTTAAGTACCCTTGTAACATTGTAGAAGACCTTGAAAAGAACCACTTAAAGGAACCTTATTCTATTGATTGCGACCTGTATATTACAGAACCTTTAGCGAGCCAAACTTTTAAAGGAACCCTATTCTTTTGCTTTATGGCCCCTGTATGTTGGAAGCCAAGGTCAGCCCCCAGAGTCACCGACGGAGATGCCTGTGCCCACGGACGTCTTTCAGCCTGCACGAAGGGCTTTCGGGATGCGGGGTTTTGGAGAGGTTTATATAAGGCTTCGGGGTCTGAGGTCGGGGAAAAAAGAGTTTTTAGGGTTTAGGGTCTAGTCGAAGGTTTACGTAGGTCAGTTTTGTGCGTCGGGTTCCAGCGTGCACGGTCTACGGGTCCAGCGTGCAGGTCTACCGGAAATCAGCAGGCACTTTTAGCAGAGATCCGGCCAGTAGTAGTGGTGTCTAGGCCACCGGATATTTTCGAAATTAAGGATCCTTTTCGGGGCGTGCCTCATATTGCGGCTCCCATCATTCAGGGTTGAGCTTCCTTCCTGTATGCTCCTGCATGGAAGAAACTAAAACAAACTCGGAACCCAAACCCGTAAATCCAAAGTGCCTGAACCCAAACACCTCTACCCAACAAGCTCAGAAACCCCAAACCCCAAAAGCCCTCACCCCTGAACCCCAAAGTCCTGAGCGCCTGCAATCCCTAAGCCCGAAAAGCCCGGCAGCCTTCAAAAGCATTAAACCCCAAACCAATTTCAGCGTTCGGTGTGGTGAGAAGGTGGGTTCCGAGGCCTAAGATCTTGTGAGGACGGGTTCTGGGTTCATTTTTGCGCTGCAGGTTGGGATTCTGCAGTCGGGATTGGTGGGTTTTGGGCTTAGGGTCTGGGGTTTAGGGGTTTGGGTGTAATAGCCTTTAGAGTTTAGCTGTTTGCTGGTTGCGAGTTTGCATGCCACGGGTTTGGGATTTCAAGGCTGTTTGGTGTTCTAGGGTCAGTGTATGTTTCGAGGGATTGGCGTTGAGGATGTAGGATTTGAGGCAAGGAAGGCCTTTAGGATTTAAGGCTCAAGCTTTCTTGTAAGGGTTCTAGTGCTCGGATGTGGAAGTATAGCATACCTGGACCCTACGGAACCTACCTTTTTAGGGCTTATGATTTCCTTATATAAGTCCTCAAAAAAAGGTAGGTTACGTAGGGTCAAGGTAGAGTTTAGGGCTCGGCGAAGTGCCGAATCGGCCTGGTAAGTTGGGTGTAATTGGGTTTTGGGGCATATTCTACTATAATTAGAATAAGGAACCCCCACCATAGTATTGGTAATTATATAGGCCCCTATATTGGGGTCTTGGGGCTGTTGAAGCCACAAACGGCCTCACAGCGCCGCGTAAAGTCATTTGCAACCTCAAGAAAGCCCCTAATTGTAGAAACCATTTGTTAATTAGAACCTATTAGTCCCTGAGGATTTGGCGGGCAAGGTGCAAGATTCGGTTTGATCAATGCGAGCTACTGGACATGCGGCGACAGCCGACACTGGCCAAGGAGAAGCCATCATTCCAGTTGGAGCGGCAAGTGCTCCGAGCAATGAAATCTGCAAGCACAGGGCCTTCTGCTCCATTGCATGGAAGCCGTAAGGCATCGCCATCATGCTGTACCCGTCGTACTACGATACACTGGAATTCCACCGCGCACCGAGCGGTAGGACGCTTCTGGTCGACACAGGCTGAGTCAGTCTCTCGATGCGTCGGGAAGCTGCGATTTGGATGACGGAATCGTGGTAATGATGTTACGAAGTCTGACTACTTGGTATCCACCTCAAGTTCCTATTCTCCTCGACCTAGAATTCTCCTAGACCTAGTCTCCAAAGCTTTATCTGCTCTGTCTAAGACCCCTGTATTGACTTTTGGTTTTCAACTAGGCTGGCTGGAATACGCGCTAAACCTGAACCCTAAACCCTAAACTTAAATCCTAAACCGTACACCCCTATAGCCCAGATATCCTTGAGCAACTGCAGGCCGAGATCAGAGATTTACCGGACAGCTTCGGGGTTTTGGGGTGTTGGGGTTTAGGATGCAGAGTTCAGGCTTTGAGGTTTTAAGTTTTAAGGTCCAGGGTTTTGGCCTCAGAGTTGCCGGGTTTGCTGGTTCTGAGTTTAGGATTTATAGGGGTTGGGGTTTAGGATTTTAGGTTTTGGGAATTTTGGGCGTGAGGTGTAAGTTGCACTTCGGGCTTGTTGTTGAGAAGCTTCAATGCCTCCCGTAAGCCGTAATATGGGTGCAGCGCGGCTTGAGCTTGCTTCCCGGAGCTAGAAACTTACAGCATAGTACAGGCTTCGTTACTTGTTTTGGACTGTTAGTCCCCAAGCCCTCAGCCCTACATACAAAACAACAACGCTCTGCACCCCACCCTAAGTTTTCTAAACCCCAGATCCTAAGCTGACGTACTCAATACCCTCTACACCCCAGAACCCAAAACCCTAAACTCTGAACCCTGAACCCTAAACCCCAACCCCTAAAGTCAAAGCCCTAAACCCTAAACCCCTGAACCCTAAACCCCAACCCCCAACCCCTAAACCCTAAACCCTAAAACCCTGAACCCTAAACCCCAACCCCTAAACCCTAAACCCTAAGCCCTAAACCCTAAACCCTAACATCTATAGTAGATCGCCCCAGGTGCCGTCGCCCACGAGCCCCCGGGAGCCCGAAGGCGCGAAGGAAGGGAGCGTTTTCGGCAATTCGATTTAGGGCGTAGACGCCTGATCAATCAACGATATTATTCCTTAAAGTTCATCACTATTAAATAGACGATAGTATACTTCTAAAGTGTCATAACTTCACCATGTAGGCCTCTGTCTTGCCTTATTCAATCCTACTGATCACACGGATTCAACTATGTTGGACTAGGGCCCCTAGTTTTTCGGGAGGTTCCCGTTTGCATATGTTTAAGGTCGGACATTTAGGGTTTGCAAGTTCTTAGACGTTTAGACATGAGAGTTTAGGGTTTACAACATAGGGCATCGAAGTAGGGCTCAGAGTTTAGGATGGGTTTAGAAACCTAGTTATGTAGGGGGGTTCGGGATTCAGGGTTACATGCTCCATGGTTTCGGCCGTGGACTGAACCCCGAAGCCTTAACCTTCAGCCTTGAGAACGGATCGTCAGGCATCTTCGTTTTCGTTTTTTTATTTTTTATTTTTATTTTTATCTGCGCCCTTACTGCAGTTAAAGTAAACTGCCAACATAAATGTTCCTTAAACCCCTCAGCCCTAATCCATCCTAATCCCAACGAGCTTCAAAGCTGTGTTACTTGTTTCAGAAGCTTATCCCTGAATGATCCCTATACAAATATACTACAGTTTGCATGTCATACCGTGTTCTAACAATTAGAGCCCCTATTTTTATCTTTCCTCCCGCCCCTCAGGCCTTCAGCCAACTCGAAAGGCCATGAGCCACTACAGGGGCTCAGGTCTGGATAATAGCACTCCTTCAGAGTCTCCATATGGGAGTTTCCGAAATTTAGGGTACCTTATTTTGGGGTCCTTGCAAAAAGGATCCTACTATTTAGAGCACTATATCAGAGTCCCCTATTCTCGGAAACTCCCATATAATAACTATACTCAGCATTCATGTCCCGAAACCATTTTTGAATTAATATGGCCCCCACATCACCTTACTAAGCGGTACAGGCTATTGTGATCTGTAGCCACCTGCTAACCCTACTTACGAAGGCCCCTGATCCTTCGGGAATCTTGATAGAACGTTTACCAACACCTTATAGAAACCTGAATCAAAAACAGATGTAAACGCGCGAGTCCCTTTATATCTTGCTTATAGTGACTCTTGCTCCTTTGTGCCAAGCACGCCTCATGTGCATGCAGGCGAAACTATCACGGCTCCTACTGCCTGGCTCCCAGAGTCCTTGAAAAGGAGCATTTTAACAGAAGGCGTGCATCTGGGTGTTTCAAAGGCTTCTAACAGGGTTGAGTACGCGGTGTAGGGCTTTGTGTGTGTTGGGGTGCGGTGTTGGTGTGTTTGTTTGCTGCTTTAGAATAGGACTTCCGAACGTAGGGTTTTGTAGGTGATGTAGGGTTTAGGTGTTTTATGAAGTAGGACTGAAGTACATGTCTCCGACGCGTCTGTGTTATGGCATTCCCCCACTCCTCAGCAACATTGTGAAACAGTGTTTCCGGTGCCCGGATGGGGATACCCTAAACCCCTAAACCCTAAACCCTAAACCCCAAAGTCCGCAAACCCTCAGCTGGAAAACAACGCCACGGTAAACCGCCACCCTGGAGACCGAACGCCTAAACCGTACCCTAAACCGACAAAAGTCCAATGGGCGAATGGTCTTTAGGGTTTAGGGTTTAGGGGTGTAGGGTCTCTTACGACGGCTCCCAAAAAGCAATTTCAACAGCATGCAGCCTCGAGAATTGCTGTCGGCTATCGAAGTCACCCTGGGGTCCTCGACCTAATCCCCCCAAGTTCTACACCCGAAACCCTAATAACCTAATATACGGTCTTAAATAAGTACCCATACTACTTCGGGGGGGTTCCTTATTGTAACTATAGTATAATGTGCTCCAAAACCCTATATTCTAATTATGAAGGCCCCTAAATACCCCTTATAGTAACCCTTATTCGAAGAGAGGCTGACCAGGCATGTAAGAGACAGATCTTATCAGGTCCTCAAACTTCCATGGCAAGCTGCACTCTCAATTCCGGAATTTTCACGGCAACACGACTGTGACTGCTGTGGGTGCGAACATGCGTTGCGCATTCGGTACCTTCACATAATGCAGTTTCGAATGTCATGACTCATGGCANCTGCACTCTCAATTCCGGAATTTTCACGGCAACACGACTGTGACTGCTGTGGGTGCGAACATGCGTTGCGCATTCGGTACCTTCACATAATGCAGTTTCGAATGTCATGACTCATGGCACTTACTGGCCATTAAATGTGCATGTTGTACATGCTGTGCTGAAAACGTGACCCAAGGCGGTTGATACGTAGCCTTGCCTTAAGCCACGACAGCGAGCAGTGCATCTCCGGCTTGTCAGCCTGTTGCGATGTACAAGGGACCCTCCTGAATTTCCTCACTNGAAAACGTGACCCAAGGCGGTTGATACGTAGCCTTGCCTTAAGCCACGACAGCGAGCAGTGCATCTCCGGCTTGTCAGCCTGTTGCGATGTACAAGGGACCCTCCTGAATTTCCTCACTCCTCCTCAAGCTTCTCGCAAGGGAGGCTTGATCAGCCGGGGCTTATCCCTGGCCGGTCGAAATTCGGGATCTGTCCAGAGCGTAAGATGTCATCTAGGCTTGGCCCAGACTCCTGAGGATTCCTTCCTTGGTGTCGAACACAGTACTCGCCTATTCTCAAAGACTGCACTCGATCTTGGGTCCCACGATGTCTGAAGGCGTGGCACGGGTTGTAGACATGATTGCACTGGTTTCCGGGAACAATGTACACCCTTTCCGGGATCTGCACCTCGCGCCGAATCTCTGTTCTCACTTCCGGCGTGACTGGTGCGAATGCTGGTCCTGCTGTCTGAACTGCCCTATCACGCTGAGTTTCCCGATAGACAGTTCGCTCTGTTCCCAGTGGAGTGTCTGGAATCCTAGCCGATGACGCAGTCCGATCTCGCAATCGATCGGCCTGATCATATTGTCTCCCGAGATCACGAGCTCGAGCAACTTCAGGCACTCTTTCAGCCCTCTGATCAACAGACCTCCTGCGGACGTCCAGCTCATACTGTATCGCCTCTGCAGTAGTGTCTCGGATCCTCTGTAGCCTTCGTAGGCGCCTTCCCGCTTGTGCCTGGTGTCACAGAGAAGTAGATTTGCCACCCCGCATACTTGATCAACTCCCAGGCTAATGTCCAAAGCAGAGCTACCACAGCGAACACGCACCACATCACCAGGGTATGGTCTACAGTCATAGGTTCATACACAGTCATCCCAGTGGCATCACTTGGTCTCACAGATTGTGAAAGAACCAGCAGAGCTATCAAAACCTTAAACCCTTGGGCACTAGGGGCTGCTGCCGCATTGTTGCTGCTGCTTGTGACAGATGCAGAGGCTCCAAATTCCGACACCGGCATAAGTCCGATGAGTCGGCACAGATCCTTCAGTCGAATCGACGAAAGCGCCTTGGTCAAAGCATCCGCTCTCTGGACATCACCAGGACAATGTTCAAGTTTGAGGTCTCCCTTTTCAAGTCGCTCACCAACCCAGTTTGACTTTATCCGTAGATGACGAGTCCTCCAAGATCCAGAACCCTGCTGTATCGACTCAGAAGAAGTGCTATCGGTTCTCAGAATCGAGCTCCACGACCCAATCTCAAGCTCACGTAGCAGCGCTTCGATGCTTACCAAGGCTAGAGCTCCCTCAACTGATGCATACAACTCACTCTCAGCTGTGCTCAATGTCACGCAAGTTTGTCTCGAAGATCTCCAGCTGATTGGGGTTTGCCCAAGTTGAATGATCCAGCCTCAAGCTGTAGTCGATAGTGCGCTGAAGATAGCCAATGCACTTGCGGGCAATGACTACCGCTCGCCTAGGCGCCCGTGCACACAAAGAGCTGATTAAGCTGGCTGTATATGCAATATCGGGTCTCGTCCGCTGGGACAACCAAAGCACTTCACCTGCAAGTTGTTGAGCTCTACGAAGTTCATCAGTGGTGAACACCGTCTCTTCCGCCCGGCCTCAAAGCGTGCCTGGTCTCGTGCTACTGGGATCAGATCCTTCTGGGTGGTAGGAATCTCATGCACTCTGAGAAGCTCACGAATGTACGATTCCTGGCTAAGCGCAAAGCCATCCCCGACCTTGACAATCTCGATGCCAAGAAACCTGATCCCATCTGACGCCCACGCCAAAGAGCTCGTATCCCACAACTTTCTGATCGCCTCTGACACAGCAACCACAATCGTAGGTATCGAACATATCAGCAAGTCATCAACGTACAACACCACAATGCCGACAAGAGTAGACTCATCAACGAGCCTCCACCAGCTCCCTTCAACACGGCACTGAAGCAGCTTAATCCTCCGAGCACCGACAACGATGTTCAATTGAGCAAGTCGGGAATCCCGGAACTCACCCCACCATCTGGGCGACTCACGCAGGCCGTAGACAGCATGGGTGTATTCCCACAGCTCGGATTCCTCGCACAGACCTGCTCTCACGAGAACACGAGGAGGCTGACCAAGTATCCGCTGTTTACACTGAACTTCACTCAAAGGGGTCTGCAAGAAGGCTGCTGTCACATCGATCACTGCCGCCTCCCAGCCGTTCAAACTTGAGATAGACAGNGACCAAGTATCCGCTGTTTACACTGAACTTCACTCAAAGGGGTCTGCAAGAAGGCTGCTGTCACATCGATCACTGCCGCCTCCCAGCCGTTCAAACTTGAGATAGACAGCGACGATCTCCCCACCTCCGCTGGGGCTGCACCGGCATAGGTCTCCTCCCCGGAGGAGGCAATCATATTTCCACAGGCCACGATACGAGCCTTTCTCCTGTACCAGATCCCAGCCTTCACCGCCTCCTCGGCCGGAGGTTTAACGGTGTAAACAAGTTTCATAGGAACGACCTTTGCTCGACCATGTAGGAGATCCTCGACAACACTTTGGTCCTTGTTACACACCTTTCTGGAAGCAGCCTCGAACGACACAAGCTCCTTCTTGACCGGCTCAATCCACTTTGGAAACGCAGCTGAAGCCTCTGAGGGATCAACGTTGTGCACAACCGTCAAAGGAGCCGTAAGGGAACCCGAGAGCTCCTCAATGTTCTTGGTGTAGGTTACCTCGGCCTTAAGGATTGACGGCCCACCATCACATGAGGCAATCATCACCTTCGGGACGTCATCGGGATCGCCAGCTTCAAGTGGCAAGAACATATCCCATCTTTCCAGCTCCTCGGTGACAAGTTGTTCCCCATCAGTTGTCGCNCACATGAGGCAATCATCACCTTCGGGACGTCATCGGGATCGCCAGCTTCAAGTGGCAAGAACATATCCCATCTTTCCAGCTCCTCGGTGACAAGTTGTTCCCCATCAGTTGTCGCTTCGACCACCTCTGCATCAGCTACTCTAGCAAACACCACGCTTCCATCAGAAACCGAAATTGGATCCGCTCCATAGTTCTCCTCCTGGATCATGCAATCAGCCTTCAACTGGGAAACAGACAATGCTCTCAGCGCAACAGCCGGGGCGATCTCAGGAATATCAGCCGGTACGGGAAACCCAAGGGTAGCCAAGATCTCTCGCTCTGGACCCTTGATGTTCTGAGGCACTCCAGGCGTATACCCTACAAGGACAATCCTCAACCCTTTCCAAGGTAGAACAGCATGACGTCGATGAGGATCAAAGGTCAGGATCGCGCCACTAGCCAGGGACTGAACACACCCAAACCTCGGAACGCCCTTCTGGTCCAACATGTCGATGATCTTGCCCTTTACAACATCTCCATCACGTAGCTCTATCCACAGATTTCCTCCTTGCTTGGGCATCACTATGGGATAGAGATATTGTTGATGGAAAAAATCCTGCATTACCCATTATAAGGAATATACCATAATTCCCATAGTTTAGGGTCCTTAGGGTCATGCAGGGTTTTGTCCATCAACCGTAGTTTGGCATTCCCACCAAATTGTTAGCATCAACATGGATCTCTCTGGACGTATTCACGGAGATGTAGACCGCTGAAAACTCTGCTTCCGGACACTTCTCCCCTGACAAACAACTCCGCGACCCAGGGTTGATCGTAGGTTGCCTTCGTAAGTCCAACCCGCCCTCCATGACGAAACACTCCATAGACCTTGTCACCAGGATCAAGACTCATACTCACATGGGCGATCAACTTCTCTGCCTCCTCCTGGGACCAGTTCACAAGCAAGGAACTAGCTCGTGCCTTGAGGTCATTCTCAGCCACCACATCAAACTTAGAAACCGCCACGACATCCCCGCTTCCACGAGCTTTTTCTCGAAGTCGCATGCTAGGAGGTCCAGGTAGCTCAGCTTCTACATCCGCTTCAAGTGGGGGTGGATCCTCAAGACCCACTCGAACTTTGACCGTGTGAACAAACTTCTCCCCATCATCATTGGATAGGTAAACCACATGTCCCCGTCGAACTGTTTCAGAAAGTCCCAGGTAGCGGCCTTCCAACGACCTTGGAGCCAAATCATCCGATCATCCGGCTTCCCAGGCTCAGCAGTTCCACCATATTCTCGACGGCGAACGAGCACCTTGGCCCCAAATGGAGCAGCTAACCTTGCTTCCATTCCCAGCACTGTAGCACGCTGTGCTGTAGTAGCCATCGCCACCGCTTGTGGCCAAAGCCTCTGAGGAAGCCTCGCTCCAATCAATAGAGTCCTTGCCCGCTGCTTCACATAGCGGACCGCATTCTCCACCATTCCATTTTGCTGATGTAGTCCACCTTCACTTGTAGTGAACCTCATCCCGTGGTACTTGATCCACTGTCTGGTGGCCTTGGCGTAGAACTCCATTCCCCTATCACAATGAAACCTCACGATTGGAATATTCAAGGCCCAGCAGTACATCACGACGTCCTGGATCGCCTCAAGCACCGTGGCACTCTTGTTGTCAGGTAAAGCAGTTGCAAAGAGAAGGTTCACAGTTTCTGGACCGGTCATATCAGTGTCCTCCTCGGGGTTCGGCCTCCCCACAATTGGCTCATCTGAGTCCTCGTCAAGCCCTTGATCTCCATCCCCATGATCATCCGGAGGATCAACAACCTGAGGCTCCTCAACCTTCTCCTCTTCATAGTCGAACGCGCGTTCCTCTGGTGGGAGATCCGCCTCAAGTTCTCCCGGGTCATACTCAAGCCCAACCCCTCGACCATCATCAACGAATGTCCTTGGTACCTTGAGCTTCGCCACGAACAGGTACTTGTGGGGCTTAGGGAAGGCTCCTCTGGCATCAGCGTCCAAGCCCGGCACCTTCAGAGGACCACTCACGTCCGCTGACAGCACAAAGCACGATGGGTGCTCAACCCTTGCGTGCCTTCTCCCTGTAGCTCCAGCCATCACACAAGTCTTACAATCCGAGCGAAAAGGTGATGCCCGCGTCTCACATGCTCCTTCCATTGCTCTGCCGACGTCTTCAACATGCGAGGGAAAATTCGCTGATCCCGGACCGCAATCGCGATCAGCTCCGAGAACTCGTGTGTCAAAACTGAGGGTGGAGCCCTCTCTGGGGGATGCGCATCCTCCTGCACTCTCCCGCGAAGTCCTTGTAGTTGACGTAGAGGAAGATTGGTTCCTATTGT
The DNA here is from genome assembly GCA_003297005.1 of Symbiodinium sp. clade A Y106. NCBI lineage: Eukaryota > Dinophyceae > Suessiales > Symbiodiniaceae > Symbiodinium > Symbiodinium sp. clade A. The sequence continues at coordinate 114,514 of BGNK01001064.1, read as the reverse complement.
GGTATGTCGCATCAAAGCCTTTCCCAAAGACGACATATCAAAGGTGTACGTGGTGAGTCCTGCCTCCTCCGCGTACTGGTTCCACAAGCTCGTTCGCCAGAAGCTCACCGAGTCCTTTGACAGAGGGTCCGTGTACAGCAGATAGCTCCTCGGATCACTGGGCTGCTCAAGAAGAAAAACCGACCTCCTTGACCTCATTCGGTGCACTTGGGTACACGCATCGACCAGCCGTAGCCAAAGCATGCAAGTAGATCATCTTCACGAACAAACCAGTATGTCTTGACACCAAGGCCCGATCCCTCTCGGATTGGCCACTCCATCCTCCATAGGGGTACTCTTCACTTCGGAGCGGTTCGGGTCCCGGAGACATGTGACTCTTCAACATAAAGGTGTTCTGAGGAGGACCACCGATGACCGCGACGATCCTGCCCGACCGAGCTCCCCGTTCCAAAGCCCTCCACACCAAGGGATCACATACATCATGGGACCTTCCCCTTTCCCGGTCAAGCTCCAGAACAACAAAGCCCTGCCTTTCCAGGAACATCACCTCTTCATTCTGCTTCTTGCCCGCGTAGAGGTGAACTACCCACTGAGATGAAGACCACAGCCTCTTCCTTGTGCGGCGATTCAGGTGCTTCAGGCCCTTTAGCGCATCCCAACCATTATCAATAGGGGCAGCCTCCGAAAGACCAGCATAGGTATCCTGAGGAAGTTCCTGTAGGAAGGGCGCGTTGTGGATGGCCTTCAGCGCTTCGTTCCCAATGCCTGATCGGCAGTAGGAAATCAAGTGGTCAAACCAGGCCTTGTTCATTGAGATCACGGACTCCCTGATCCTCCCCTCGGTGATGACAGTGGCGTCCTTCAAGTTCATCAACTTCTCCTCCTCGATCCTGGAGATAAGTTCAAGAGCTTGGGCCTCAGTGACCTCAGGACAACCATCCCGCACCCTCAGGTTGATCGTTTGCCCTTCACGACTGATCAAACGGCATCTGCTTCCTCGCCGCTCCATTCTGTAACCCAGAACTCCAGCCAACGACCCAAGAGGAACAATTGGCGAAGAGGTGGTTGATCTCGTACTTCCCGTAGCTGGTACAAGGAGGGTTCCTGCATCATTCATCTTCATCTCCACTACTTCCCCTCCAGCTAAGTGAACAACCACCGGTCGACTTCGCTGCCACTCCTCCTCACTGGTAGCCTTACGTAGTGGATGCGTGGCTCCCGAATCAACCAACGCATAAGCACCCTCTAGGTTCTCAGAGCCATCTGCATTCCCATGAACTGACATCACTCTCAACGACGGTGCCTTGGGCTCCGAAGGCGGCGTGCCTGCGACTTTCGCTGCAGCGTGAAGAAGAGCCTCCCAAGTAAGAACTGGCTGCCCTTGAAGAACGGCTTCAGGTCCATCCTTTTGTGGGGAGGACTCTCCCTCCGGCTCAACAGTAGCCTTGGCCACCACAGGAGCACTCGCAGATGAGGTTGGCGTAGATGGCTGCTGCTTATCAGCTACCGGTCTTGTAGTACTTGTCGTCCTGGTGCTCTTCGTCGGACAGTCTTTGGCTCGGTGCTCTTCTGAACCACAGCTAAGGCATTTCCTTGAGCGCTCCACCTTACTCAACCCATCCAAGCTGTGCTGGAAAGGACACTTCCCTCCACGGCGGCATCCCCCAGCCTTCAGGAAATACTTGCACGGCCTTGCCGGTGACGAAGGAGAGGGAGATCCCGTAGGTGCCGACGTGATGGTCTTCACCGCTGCAGCTGATCCACTTGACGTTGTCTTAGAGATCACGATGTTCACAATTTCAGCCTGCAGATGCTGCTGGTACCGAACCACATCCTCGATCTTCGGCTGCACGTCTATTCGGTACGTGGACCTGACCAGCTGAGTCCTGAACACAGCGTCTTGGTTTTCTCCCAAAAAATTGTTGGCAGTTGTAGTCAGACTCCTAGCTAGGATAGATCCATCCGGGACAGTCATATTCATGTCCTTGCACCTTTGCAACCACCTAGGCCAACTCCGAAGTGCATCTAAGCAAGCTGCAACATCAGCTGGAGGATCATTGCCTTGTAGGTGACGAAGTACCACTGCGCGCTCAGCAGCTCCTCCAGGTTGGTAGGTCGTGTACAGTCGAAACAACACCATCACAGCCGACTGTGTTGACCTTCGAGCGATCAAATCTGCCTTCACCACCTCGGCGAAGGACTGCATCATCAGAGCGCATGCGCGGGCGTTGACCCGCAACCATCGACCAGACGACAACTTCTGATGATCAGTGGGTATCACCTGCAGCCTTTCCAGCGGTGTTGCTTCAAGCCACAACGAGTATGCCTCGCCAACCTTTTCCCTGACCTGTTCCCACCAATCCCCGCTGGTAGTTGACAAATCCTGCATTGCCGTAGTCACCTGAACAAGCCAATCTTGCAAAACTAGCCCACATGTCTCCCCCAACGGCGGTCGAAGCTCGGGCAAATTCACAGTTGCTGTCTTCACCACTTCCGGCGAGTCCCCACTGTCATTGTCCTTCTTCATGGCTTTCAGTTGCAAGTCCTGCAGCTGCTGCATTCCTTGAGTAAGGGCTTCTAAGATCTCGTTAGGAACTCCCGTAGGTGGTTGACTTGAGGTAGTCGCTGGGGCATCATTTGACGAAGCCGGCATCTTCGGAGCAGCTGGAACTGTAGGAACCACAGCATTTGATCCACTAGTCCTTGCCCTGGAGCCGAACTTCCCTGATATCCCTTCCCATATCGCTGACCATGGATCTCCCGAACTTCCTTGCCCAGGTGCTCTTCGAGGAGGATCCGGCGCTTCCTGAGCAGGTGGTACATGATCAGGATTTCCGGCGGATACAGTAGAATGTCCTGAAACTACATGACGAACATCTTGTGCGGGTTGATCACGCCCGGTCGAGGACTCATGTGTCATCTGCCCTTGCCCCTGTTCTAGACTTCGCTCTCGTAGTAGGGCATCTTGAAGCTTCGCATTTTCGGCCTCCGCAACTGACAGCCGATCCAGTAAGGAACCCAACTGACGTTGGACCTCTGCTTGTATTGCTTCTGCTGGTACGCTGCTGCTAGGGGGTGTAGCAAAGGTCCTACCAGCCAACCTAAACCCTAGCGAGCCCTCGTCATCAGCAGTACGAAGATCCAGAGACCTTCGCGCCAGTTGAGTCGGCGGCCTTGGTGGAGAGGGAATAGGGCTCGGCATCCATGCCGGAGCTGTAGGTTGAGCAAACAACTCTCCTATCCGTCTCATCCACCCTGGCCAGTAACCTGACCCTGCAGTCGATGGACCTCCCAGCTGAGAAGTCCTCGATCTCGGTGTACAAAATCCTCGGTTAACACCAAACTCCCCAGGATCCTCACCAACATCAGGTAAGCCCGCACTTGTACTGGCATCCAGCAACCCAGTAGCCGTCTCAGCACGTTGCGCACGGCTTTGCATGCCACTCTGTAGCTCTGGAAAACCATCTCTAGTCCTCGACTCACCGCTCGATGCTGGCAGAACTCCCTCAGTGGCGCTCCCGGCGCCCTCCAGATGATTTGACGAACTAGGCACCTCAGGCCCATTCACATCCGAAGTAGTAGGAGGCACTGCAGTCACTGCAGTCTGCTCGCTCTGTTCAGCACCACTCCTATCCTGTGGCCTAATAGCCGCCGGCGTTTCAGCTGGTCCCCTTTCTGCCGAGCCATAGCCGGCCGTGTGAGTTCCACCTCCTTGCGGAGCTCCGTTCACCAAAGCGCTGGTAGCTTGGGCGCTCATAACCTCGAAGAGAGGCTGACCAGGCATGTAAGAGACAGATCTTATCAGGTCCTCAAATTTCCATGGCAAACTGCACTCTCAATTCCGGAATTTTCACGGCAACACGACTGTGACTGCTGTGGGTGCGAACATGCGTTGCGCATTCGGTACCTTCACATAATGCAGTTTCGAATGTCATGACTCATGGCANGAAAACGTGACCCAAGGCGGTTGATACGTAGCCTTGCCTTAAGCCACGACAGCGAGCAGTGCATCTCCGGCTTGTCAGCCTGTTGCGATGTACAAGGGACCCTCCTGAATTTCCTCACTTCTAGTAACCCTTCTAGGACCCTTTTTGGAACCCTAACCCAAAAAACCCCAAAAAGTCCGAGCCACGACCTTGGTACAAGGCTATCCCCACAGTGCAGACCCCAACACGGACGGTTGCAGAGGCAGAGCTTCCGGGCTTGCCTGTTAAGGGTTCCTTTTAGCGCTACTGTACGCGTTACGATAGGAATATGTTGGGGTTTCGTGGTTTTGGATCCGCAGTGCCTAGGGTTTTACGGTTCAGAAGAGATGGCCACAGAGCCAGCGCTTTTGCACGGCAGAAGGTGTCAAGGTGCTGTGGGATTTTTTGGGGAAGGATGTCGACATCCTGGGGCTCAGGGACATTCAAACAAAACGGACTTGAGGTTAGGGGTTGCAATAAGTCGCCAAGGTACCATTTACAGAGAGAGGCTCACCGCAGTGGGTATGTAAGGCATATCTAGTTAGTTAGACCACGGTTTGCGGGTGTACATGCTAGTGCAATTCTAGCGGCTATAAAGGTATGCTCATCGACAAATCCAGAGCTACATGTTAGGTCCAGGGTTTAGATGTTGATAAGATATCAGTATTGACAGCAAGTAGGTTCTGCAGAGAGCGTGTTAAATCTCCTGTACTCCGGGCTGTCCCCAATGAAGCATGTAACGACAGATCCGCCAAGGTACTTTCTTTATGGGATTCTTTATGAAGGACAAGCCCTGAATCCTAAATCTAGTCTAGTCTATAGTCCTCTAAGGGGGCAACACTGTTTAAGCTTAGAGCCCTTACCACTCCGAGAGCTTTAGACCAAACATGTTGTTCACGAAGATCCACAACAAAGCCCTTATGTTATAGTTCCCCAAGGTTTCAAACAAGGCTTCACATACCTTGTCGTCAAAGGCTCCCCTAAACGCCGACCCGAGATTTGCTCAATACTACCCTAAGCCCTAAACCCCAAACACGAAGCCTTCATGCGGGGGGAAAATAGGGGACCCTACTAATATATTACCCCAAATAGTAGGATCCTTATAATAATGAGGACCCCCAAAAAAGGTACCCCCCCATGGAAATGCCCATACCATGGCTGTAATCACCGGACACTTGGAAGTAACCAGGGCACCATTCCGACGGCGGAGACCCCAACTCGCACCGTGGTGGAGGCAGACTACCGGGCGTTAGGGGTTTAGCGATTTTAGGGAATTTAGGGATTTGGGATTTAGGGTTTGGGGTTTAGGGCTTGGGATTTAGGGTTTAGGGTTTGGGGTTTAGGGCTTGGGATTTAGGGATTTAAGGTTTAGGGTTTAGGGGTTTAGGGTTTGGGAATCAGGGTCGCTTCAGGGATGTTTCGGGAGTTGAGGGTCTAGGGCTTGTTCTGCTGTTTTTTGGTTTCTCAGTGGCTGGGTCGAAGCGTTAGTGATACTGTAATATCCCCTATTCGTGCATTTACCATGGTCCCTATACTACACCCTAATCCCTGAACCCTAAACTCTAAAGCGTTCCAAATTGAGGCTTTGGGTTGCCATCTCGGGGTTCAGGATGCCAGGCGAGACAGACATCCTCCGACGTGGACAAGCGAAGCATGACAGCCCTCTATGTTGATCTTCGAGGTCAGACTCGGACTGGGGTTCCGGATTTGGGTTTGAGTCTGTTGGACTCGGGCCTAGCCTAGGATTTTGGGGTATATTCTACTATAATTATAATAAGGAACCCCCAAAATATTATAGGTAATTATCTAGACCCCTATCTTGTCGCGTTCCTTGGGTGCTTTATGTTCCCAAGCCTTCGCTCAGTATCTATCTCGACCGTAATGTTTTATACATATATATATATATAGAATTTCCCTTACCATTAGGGTAAACCCTAACCCCGAAGCTCTTGCCTCCTGAAAGCCCTTGAGGGATCGAATCTACGAGTTTAAGTTGATTTGAGGTCTTGTCTGCCTCAAAAATCAACGGCCGTGTGAATGAATGTTCCTACTCTTTCCTCGCCACATGTACTGCGTTTGACCAGTTTTTTTATGGCAAACCCTAGACCTGGGGAGTTCAAGTTATAGGTTCCAAATTTGGTCTGGGACTCCCTGGCGCCAAGAACAAGGAGCTGCAGGACAAGCTGAACACATACAAGGTCGAGTTGAACAAGCGGGACAGGGACAAGAAGCTCGATGAGGATCAGGTGCAGCAGCTCCGCAAAGACAAGGCGATCATGGACAAGAAGCTGAGAGCTGCCTCCGAAGACCTCAAGGAAAGCCGAGAAGGTTCAACCCTACACTCTAAACCCTCAGGCCTAAACCCCAAACCCCCAAACCTAAACCCCGAAAAACCTTAAACCCTAACAACCCTAAACCCTAAAGTCCCCAAAGCCTAAACCCTCAAAGCCCTGGTGCAAATGTACCTTGTGGATGCTGACCTAGGGGCAGACGCAAAAAGGAGTTCAAAAAAAAAACCCTCAAAGCCCTAAACCCTCAGGCCTAAACCCAAAGCTTTCTGGAGGCTTTGTTTCTTTTCGCTTCTGAGGCCTCCCGCCCCCGAGCCCCCGAAGCTGCACCTGCCGAGGCTTGGGGTAGGGGAGTGGGGGTTTAGGGTTCAGAGTTTAGGGTTCAGGGTTCAGGGCTTATAGCTGTTATGGTTGATACGGTATAGGGTCTGGTGTGTGTTTCAGTTTCGTTTTTGCACGATTTCTGGAGAGAGTAGAGAGTTTTGTCAGGGACAAAAGGAGTAGATAGCCTTTTCAGGGACACAAGGGGGTTCTGTAGAGTTGCACATTTGGCTTTCTAGGGGATCGTAGAGGGTTTGTCTGGTAGTTAGGACTTAGGACAACCCTAAACCCTTGGGGAGTCATGTTCGCCTTTGGGATTTAGGGCTTTGGGCGTTTCTGGGGTTCTGGGGCTATGAGATGAGGGTCTACATGGTCCCCTGGGCCTCCATGGGTTAAGGTCATGTTTTTAAGATAAGAGATTTTGGGCTTAGGGTTTGGATTTTCAATCTTTAGGGTTTAGGGTTTAGATAAGAGTGATGCCATTTGAATTTTGAGGCTTGGTTTTGTGAGTCTTGTGGTTTAGGAGCAGGTTACGGGTACGGAACGTGTTAGGTGCTGTACAATGAACCTTTCCGGACAGACCTTACCAGCGCCGAAACCCTTCTAGGTCCCACAGTAGTACTCCGATACAGTCTTTCTTTTCTTTGGAGGGGGGGGGNCGGAACGTGTTAGGTGCTGTACAATGAACCTTTCCGGACAGACCTTACCAGCGCCGAAACCCTTCTAGGTCCCACAGTAGTACTCCGATACAGTCTTTCTTTTCTTTGGAGGGGGGGGGATGTGCATGAGATGGAAATCACATGAAGACTTATGGCCTAAGTGAGGAACCTGGGTCACTCAATTAGCCGCGACCGCGAGCCTTACATCGCATGACCCGAACTGGGCCCATTATAGTTGAACCTCTTGAAGTCAGCTGTGGTATGACAATCAAATCAGACAAGACCTCTCAAAGAGGCGTTCGCCACTAGAGTCACTAGATTGTGGCCGACCTAGTAACCGATGGTAGCCGAGCTTTCCCGAGCAACGGGACGCGGCTACTAGGAAATACAATTGGTGTTGACAGCTGCGTTTCTTTCTAGGGCTCCAGGCATACAAATGGTACCTACTTTAGGGTCTAAAGTCTGTAAATAGAATCAACTTTGGGCTCTTTCGAGCCTCAGGATCTTTCTATACAGAGACGCCCGGCATGAAATTGAAAACCTTCTCATATCCTCAGAATTTTCCCAGCCTCAGCCTTCAAAGCCAAAGCCCATATCCCTAAACGCACCATCACTATAGACCCATAAACCCTCAACATCTAACGCCTCAAAACCCCGAACCGTAAACCCCGAAACAAAAGAAATCCATGCTGTTCGGCTGTTATTGGGGTCTCAGTGTTGTATAGGGGTGTATACATGCATATGCACACACACACACATATATATATATAAGTCACATATATATATACATACATATATGTACACAGATAGGTTCAGATAGATAAACAGATAGGTAGATAGATATACAGATAGTTTTACATTGTATGTAATATTGTATGGATTATATATGTATGTAGAGGGGTTCTATGGCTCGATGGGGTTCAGCACTCCAAAGTGAGGAAGTCTGAAACTCTGCAGCCAAGCCACCCCGGAAAGACGAACACGAAGAAAACTCCTGCTGACTCTCATGCGAAAGCCCTACAAAAACACTACCTAGCTCCAAAACACTACGGAAACTGGTGCCTGGAAATTCCAACCGTAATTCGTAACAACAGTAAAAATAGTAACAATAATATTCATCGCCGAATAGTAGTAGAAATATTATACCAAAAATACTAATAGCAATTGTAGCTGTTCTGGTAGTAATAGAAGTGAATGACAGTATTCATAATAGCAACCCCTATAGTAACCCTTATAGAACCCTTTGGAAGGAACCCTTTAAGGCATTTTAAAGGAACCCTTTAAGGGAACCCTATTCTAACTACTAAGGCCCCTACATTACCAATAATAACATCAACAGAACTTCGCCCCCTCTCAGGAGCCTCCTGTGCCCTTGCAAGTGGCTCGGCTGGATTTGGGGCACCCTCAACCCTGAAGATTAGGGTTTAGGCTCTACCTGGACCCTGAAGAACCTACCTTTTTAGGGTTCCTTATTATGATTTCCTTATATAAGTTCTTAAAAAGGTAGGTTATTTGGGGCTGAGGTAGGGTTTAGGATTCTAGAAGCTCCGAACCTCGGTTTGGGATTGAGGGTTAAGGGCTCTCAGGGTTTAGGGACGTTTAGGGCTTAGAGATTAGAGATGGTTAGGGTTTTGGGCTGAGGGCCTATGGTTTAGATTGTGTTGAGTTTAGGGTTTAGGCTTTGAGGGTTTAGGGTTTAGGGTTTAGGCTTTGAGGGTTTTTGACCGGACATGCCCAACTAGGGCCTCGGACCCACGTACATGCTCAATCTCGGAAAGCACATCAGAAACCTGCTCCTCCATGGCAACGTTACATTGGACCTCATACAGTAGTAAAACCCACCACAGGCCCATAGGGTAAAGTCTGCTGGTAATCCTTATAAGAGCCCTGATAGCAAACCTTTTCTTAAAGGAACCATTAGAGGGACCTGCTAAACAGCCGAAGTTGAAAGCCCAGGACCTGCGACAGCCTCGTTCACCGACGGCGCCGGAGATGGAGGCCGAAAAGCCTCGGATCAGGTTTCGGGGTTTGGGGTTGCAGGGCTGCCATATTTTAGTGTTTAGGACATAACAGCTGTCTAGCACTTTGTGGCCACCCGATTCTTGTGTAGTTACGTTCGCCAGCCTCGGATATCACATATCTGCCTGCATTGGCTTGAGGGGGAGAATAGCTAAGCTCGAAGGGAATAAGCCTGAAGAAGCTCTCTACTTGCAAGGGTCCCTGTCGGAGGCCCGAACCCTGGGCTCCTGAAGCACAGCTTGACAGATCGTAAACCGCAGTCGCAGGATTGCACTGGTACGAATTTGAGGGCTGAGGGTCTCCTCGCGTAGGGCTTTACAACTACAAGCCAAAACCTAAAGCCCGAAATTTGCAACCTTAAGCCCAGAAGTCGTCTAATTTAAGGCTTTTGGGGTTTAGGGTAACTGGTTCAATCCGGATCCTGAAATCCCCAAAGCGTAGAATGGACTTTCTTCTGCGGCATGTTCCAGGACCCTAAACCCTAAACCCTAAACCAGGTACCTACGGACGTTCCGTCTCCCACTTCTCCGGCGGCCCGGGCCCAGGGTTCGAAGCTGACGGGTTCAAAACCCCCTGACTTGTAGATCTTTAAAGAGTTCCTTAAAGGGTTCTATAAGGGATCCTACTAAGCGTTCTATAAGGGATCCTTAAAGGGTTCTATAAGGGATCCTACGAAGGGTTCTATAAGGGACCTATATGGGTTTAGGGTCTATTAGGTTCCTGACAAACGCCCCGACTGAGAACCATGCCCTAAGGGTCCAAGTACTTATAATTGCCCTTTACTCTGGTTTAGGGTTTAGGGGTTTAGGGTTTAGGGTTTAGGGATTACTCTCCCAAATATTAACCTACATAGCTACTATCCTAAATCCAAGTACCTAAGTACCCTTTTGCCCTTTTTGTTTAAGGGTCTCCTTATTAATACCGACTGGCAGGAAAAAGGGTACCCTTATTGTAAAGGCGCTACTCAGGAACCTGGCTGAGAACCATTCATTCAGGATCGTTTTTCAACTAAGGTTCGTTTCTGAATGAGGGGGTGTTGGAGTGTCTGGGTTTAAACACAGTTTGACTCTCCATACCCTACAGCCCTGAAGCCCTAAACCCATCTCCTTAGATCTGATGTCGAAAACTTCGAGGACGACGAGCGAGAGGTCCCTACGATGCCCACAGCGGAGCCAACGCTGCTCCCTTACGAGGCCTTGCGCCCCTGGAGTCTGGTTAAGTCTAAGGGTTTAGGGTTTAGGGTAGCATGAGGGTTACTGTGTTACTACAAGGAGTACTATAAGAGTTACTGCCAGGCTTGCTGTAGGGTTTAGGGTTTGGGGTCCAGGGCTTTGGGGGGTTTTACGGCAGGGCTTGTGGGATGTAGGGTTTAGGGCTTTGGTGGTTTAGGTTTCATTTTGCGGGGTTTGTGGTTTGTTCCGGGTTTAGGGTAAGGGGTTGGGGTACAGTGTTTATGTTGTCTTAACGCCCCTAACCCCATGCATATGCTTCAGGGGTAGCCGCGTCCGTGGACTACCAGTCTTCATTCTTTACGTTTCGGAGGAGTTTGGATGAATCAGGTGTGCGTAGGCCTTAATTGGGCCACATTCCCACGGCAGGGAGCTTGTTGTTCATTGCTGTATCCAAAATGCAGGACCGAAAAGCCCAGACCCGAAGCCTAAAGCTTACCCTGCATCCCAAAACCAAAACCGAAAGCCTGAACACCGAAACTTCAACTCGGGGAGCCTCAACTCTATCTATCCCAATCTACACTGCAGAAGTCTTCAGCTTTTCAACTAAGGCACTCCTATATCCTAAATTATGAAAGACGTCACCAGCCCACCGAGCTGGCAAAGCCGCAGGCCTCAGGTTGAAAAAGGAACTGGTGCTTGTTTCGTTCGGCTGAGCACCATTAGGTATAGGGTTCCCCAAAGTTTCCCACGAAACATGATCTCTCAAATGTGCAAATCAGACAAGTGATATGCACATCTCCACAGCAACCTACACTAGCTGGCCAAAGTCTCAAACAAACCTACAGCGTCGAACTTAGACGGTCCCTCCGTTTATCAAGCCTGCATCTTCTAATCAAGCACTAGTCACAGCGACAAGCAAGCTTCACTTTTCCAGGAGTCGGTGGCCGCTCCAACATCCCCGGCGTCTCCGTTGGCCGAGGCATGTCCACCCCATGGAAATGTGCATATATATGTATACATATATATATATATATATGTGTGTGTGTGTGTTCTACTAAGAACATGATCTCTACATCGAGAGTAGTGTCAGTGCTTATGTTATCATGATGTTGCGTGGGAAGTTTGTTTCGCCATCGGATTCAGGGCCCGGGGTTTCAGGGTTTTTGGTCACAAGCTTCGGGCTCCAGATTCAGGTTTCAGGTCTCTTCGAGTCATAGAGTGTTTCATATGAGGGGCGCAGGCGTATGCATGACCAGTCACTAATGTTAATTTGATACTTTGCAAGGATAAGGCGCTCCCCACACCTGCTTGGCATACTCATTGCTTTGCAGCCCAATGCAATCTTCTTGGCAATGGGCCTGTGTGTGGCTCGCGGTGCACGGTGTCAGTGCAATCGGACCCAAAATCCTACACCGGCCCGCCATGAGAATGGTCCTGTGCCTCAGGGTCATCAACAGGGAAACTCTGAAAAGTGCCCCTTATGCCCCACATCTCTGACCCAAGATGAAGCAAAAAAACAACAACCTTCGCAGGATCAAGCCCTTGAGGGCCCTCCAGGTCAGGAGGCCGACACAAGCTGTGGTGCTTCTGCGCTTCAGGGCTTTGGGTTCTGGGCATCAGAGATTATGGGTTCGGGCTTTGGAGTTTAGAGTCTGGAGCTTCTAAGATGCAAGGCTTTGTGTTCCAAACCCCAAGGCTGATGTGTCTTAAAGCTGAGGGTCTGGAGCTCGAGGGCTTAAGTCTTGTATCCAAGGGGCCGTTCCTGATCAACCTGAGAAAAACTCAAAGCCTGTAGTTCCAAAGAGTTTTCTCAATCAGCGCTTTCATTCCAAAACCGTGAACCCTGAGAGCCTGACAACAAGATTGCAACCCTAGATCCGAAACCTTTAAATTTAAAAGCACCCGAAACGGCAGCAAAAGCAGATGGATTCAGGCCTACATCCCAGAGACGCCACCACAAGCTGAAACCTAAATCCTTGACACACACACACACACGCACACACACATTCCAAAAGCTGTGGCATTGATCGACAAAGCCTACACCGTGAGCTCTAAAACCCTAAACCCCTTACCCGTAATATCGAGGCGTGTATGATAGAACATGATATCATGATAGAACTATAATGTATCCCAAAGCCCTATGCCTGTATACTATACAGCAACCCTTCTAGACCCCATTCACAACTGACTCTGTTCCAACTAGTAAGGCCCCTATATTGCACACCGGAGCTTCCGCCAGGATTTGAGACCCTGGAAGCGCAGAAAGCAGAGAAAGGACCCAGGGGCAAGGGGCTTTGGGTCTTCAGGGTTTCATGGGTTTAGGGCTTTCAGGGGTTTAGGGGTTTAGGGATTTAGGGGTTAGTGGTTTAGGGTTTTCATGTTGAGGGTCGTCTTTGTCCTTTGAGGGTTTGAGGGTTTTGTTTTAGGGTCTGGGCTCTTCAGGTGTTTTGTTGCAGGGTCTGGTGCCCTTTGAAGGAACCCTGGGCTGCTTCGTCCTTAAACCAGGAACCCTACACTGCAAACCCTAAACCGGAAATCGCGAACCTCGATCCCTAATTAAATCTTGAACATCAGCTCTGCACCTTCTTCTTCACAGCAGACGATTCGTGAGGACGCCGTGGCTGGCACAAGTACACCCACGCGACGGAGGTGGAGCGCACCTCCGTCCGGGATCCCAGTTGCCACCTTCAACTTTTCGTATTCTGTTGTACAGCCCCAGTCCCAACAAAGACCCGTCCGGAAATCCATAAACCCGAAAGTCCGCCACTCGCTTATGGTCCTTTTTGTAAGCTTATCTTACACCCCAACATCCCGTTCTAATTGTAATCATGCGGGCCTCTATGTGAATCCAAGAGACCCAAGCCTTAACCCAAAATCCCACAGGCCGACCCAAGCAAGAACCCAATGAAGCCACCTAGCCTCTACTTGGACCCTACAGGCTAAAGCCGCAAACTCTGACCCCCCAAACCCTGAACCGAACCTACACACCGCAAAGCCCTACCACAAGCCCTATATGCCCTAACTTAAGCTACCATAACCTACTTTTTTGTAGGTTCTGATTGTGAGCCCCAATATGGAATTTGTGGGGGAACTTACAAAAACGTGGGTGTTGGTAGGCTGAGGCAAACCCTATACCACCCAAAGCCTTCGCTTTATTGTTTATGGACTGAGGGTCCCTGGCACACCGACGGAGGAGGCAATCGAGCGGACTCCTACAGAAGATGCTCTGCTGGTTCCGCCACCCGCCGGGTCCTCGGGTTTGGGATTTAGGGTTTTGGGTTTGGGGGTTTGGCTTTAGCGTTTAGGGGTTTAGGGTTTAATTAGGGGATTGGGGTCTAGGGTTTTGGGGTTTAGGCTTTAGGGCATTACTGTACCCGGTTTCAGGGTTTAGGGTTGAGGGTGTTAGGACAGCTGTTGCACTTGTCATGTCTGTGGTTTGACGACAGGTAGTACGGTTTAGGGTTGAGGGTTCATGGGCAGCGTATAGGATGCAGGTTTTGGGTTTAGGATCGATGGTTCACTCAAGGTATGTCACGATGGAATCATGCTGGCAACGTACACAGATGTTTTCGTCACCCATGGAAACTTTAAAACACGACATAAGCCCTAAACCCTTATGAAACCTTTTTACGGGCCTGGACCTTGCAAGAGCCTTTTGAGAACCCCGATGAAACCTTGTAAAAACCCAACATTATCCTTATGCTCGCCACCCTATAAACCTACAGAACCAACTTAAAACCAAACGCACCATGACAGCTTCTAAAGCCATCTAATCTTTCCAGAAACCCTAATAAAGCCCTACAAAGCTTCTGTAGCCATCTCATCTTTCCAGAAATCCTTATAAAGCCCGACCTGCACCAGGCAAGAGCAGGCTCGGCGGCCAGGTGCGAGCTCCTCCCGGCCCTGCATCCGAAGCACATGCACCAGTATGATTATTATGGATGATTACTACTACTATTACTATTATTGTTACGATTACTATTACTATTACTAGTTACTAGTACTATTACTATTACTATTATTGTTCATATTATTCATATTATTATTATTACTATTATTACTATTCTTCTCGTTGCTTTTATAGCTATCCTTATCGTTATTGCTATCGTTGTTATTGTTATATTATAGTAATGATTGTTATTCGTAGTAGTACTGTTACTCATTATTACTATGTAGGGCGGCACACAGGGCTTTATACTGCTTGTTGCAGGCTTTTCGTGTTTGTTTTGGGCGTATTTTGGGGTCCGGCTGCCAGGGTCCAAGGTTGTTTGCTCTAAGGCTTGTTTGTCGTGTTTCCGTTTTGTTGTTGCACCTAAACACTCAACCCTAAACCCCTAAACCCTAAACCCCTAAACCCTAAGCCGCGTCGAGGGTTTCGGGATATCTTGGGAGCCTTCGAGGGTTTTAGGACTCGAGGTTTTAGGAAGTCGGGTTTTGGGGTTGTTGGTTGGAGGTTTAGAGTCTAGAGTTAAGGGTTAAGGCTTTAGGGTTAAGGGTTTAGGGGTTTAGGGGTTTAGGGGTTTAGGGTAGGTTTAGAGTCAAAGGATGAGGGTTGTGGGGCCAAGGGCTCGGGCCGGCAGTTCAAACGGCTGCTGGAAGGCGATGAGGAGTTCAGGGTCTTATGCAGAGGGTCAAGGTGGGAGTTTCCGAAAATAGGGGACCCTAATATAGTACCCTAAATAGTAGGATCCTTATTAAAAGGACCCCCAAATAAGGTACCCCTAGTTTTCGGAAACTCCTAGGTGAGGACGGTTATAAGTGCACTAGAAGTCCTCGAGCTTGTAGTGATACGTATCAACCTGCTAGAAACTGGTTCATGAGCCTTCAAGTACGGCTTCAAGCGTAAGGATTTGGGGTTCTCAAGTGGCTGCTCGCAGCGGTTTAGGGTTGAGGGTTCTCGTAGGTCTGCGATCGAAGGTTTTGGGGTTTGGGTTCCCAGGTTGGCAACCCTTGGAGTCTCAGTTTTAATGGTTCGATTATTTGATGGTCCTGCGTAATGACAGCCAAGCCCTGAAGCCAACACATCTAAACCACTGCACTACACCCTCAACTTCCGAAAGTCCTCGTCTGCGATAGGGACCCGGACGATTAATAACAAAACTACCGGTCAAGAGTCTTTTGTTCACTATAATGTATAGAATACTGAAATGGCCCAAAGCCTTATCCTAATCATTAGGGCCCCTGCATCAGACCTTTAGGAGGTTGTTGTTTCGGAAAAAAAACCGGTGGGATTCCTTGCCGGCCAGCCAACTGGTATTTTGAGGGTTCGTCGTATTGTGTTTTTGTACGGTCGTACAGAGGTTTTATAAGTTAGGGTTTCATAGTTGCAGGGCTGAATAAGCATCCGAAGATGTTCTGGACAGCGAAATCAGGTTTTAGGGCTTAGGGTTTGTAGTCTGACGGAGTAGGAGTGTTAAGAGGCCCCTTGACTGAGGACGCATGACTTTAAAAGCCCCAAACCCAGAACCCTAAGTCCTATATCCTAATCCCAAACCCCAAATCTATGTTCGGCGCGCTCTGAAATTCCAGCCTCAAGCAGAAGCAAGCTTCCGCTGGGAACACGGTGCCAAAGCTGATGTCAAGGGCCCGATTTGGCTTCACATTAGTGGCGAAACTTAGATTCTTCTCCATCAAGTTTGTCTCGTGGTTACTGTAGATTTGTACGGCAAGCTCAGATGCGGTTGTGTAGGTGTTACCCGGGGTTCCACGGGCCCAAGTCTCGGCCGAATCAAAGTCAAAGCTGGAAGGTTAGGACTACGATTTCTGAAATCAGAAGCTGGCCGATTCAGGCGCTCGCCAGAGGTTTGCATTGCGAGTTTAGGAGATTTTTGGTTCAGGGATTCGGTCTTGTTTTTAACATGGCTAGCACCTCGCCATCCTCGGCCATGCAGCGTTTGGAGGAAGACTTCCACATTGTGAGGAGGACTGCTAGCCGAAGCTTATCCTTCTTGTGAGAAGGGCATGTGGATATCCATGGGAGATCATCAATATTCAATATGGGTAGTTCTCTAAATCAGGATACGTTTCTGGGCCCCCAAAATAATACCGCACCCTCATAAGAAGGACCCTAAAAGGGGCCTTAATTTAGAGAGCTGCCCATATAACATCCTGAGGCGTTAGTGAGCATATCATTGTCATTTGGTTCACCATCCTAACTGCAACCCTGTTGTTTTTTGGGTAGTGGGATGAGCCCGCTTGCCCCTTACTCCTACCCTATATTCCCACTTCTACTCCACCTGATGCTACCGCTGCTTCTGCTGTTGCTGCTGATCATCATCATCATACTAATCACCATACTAGTTTATCCTACTGGTACTGTTACTGCTACTGCCAGACTGCTGCCGCTGCTGCTGCTACTACTACTGCTACGGCTATTACCACTACTGCTAAAAATATTACTGGTAACAACAATAAGAAGATGAATGATAACAGCTCCAGTGAGCCAGCCGGTCAGAAGTACTCCACACACACACACTCTCTCTCTCTCGAGCCACCCGCTTGCACATCTGCTGGTTCCTAGGTTCAGGGCATTAAGGATTTATGGTTGTAGCAATTAGTGCTATTTATGCTCATAGACGGTTTAAGAGTGTTTTAGTCCACGAAAATATTTCAGAACTTTACAGGGTCAGCCCAGATTCTACTCCTGCCCTATATCCTGAACCACTCGGCCCCAGACTGTGAACATCCAACGCTAGAAACTCTAAACCCTAAACCCTAAACCACTCAACTTCAAGCCTGAAGCTAAAACGTTATCTCGCAACCTTCATGCCCTAGACCTAAAATCTCGTTGGACGTTGAACCCTTCACCCCAAAGCCTTCAGAAACTAAAACCTGAAAACTCACAATCCTAATCCTCCAAGCCCTCCAAAATCCCTAAACCTTGCAACCTTAGGCCCCTCAGCCTAGCCACTGCACAACCAACCCCTAAGCCTCAAAATTCCGAAAGCCCAAATTCCGCATCTCTTATCCGAATGGCTGTCAGGAGCTACCCGGATGTTTCGCGCAGTGTGGGCTCCTCCTCGTGCTCCTGCTATAGTATGCCACAAAAAGTTGGAAACCGGATTCAGGACAAATAGTGCTGGGATTACCTACACATGACGCTTAAGGATTGAGGCTATTGGGTTTCCAACTTTTGGGCTTCTACTGACAGAGGGAAAGGTTGGGGCCTGTGGGCACTTATCTACGGACGCCCTTCCTTACACCACAGGTTCGAGGGTTGGGCTTCGAGAATCCTGACGCCCTTCCCTAATGACGGTTTAGGGCTTATAGAGGGGTTTCTTAGTAGCTGAGTGGATACACTTTACACTTTTTGGGATAATATTACCCACTACAAAACTGAAAGTGTACACTTTTTGGGGCTTATGAATTCAGCAACCAGGGTTTGAGATTAGAGCTGGTTCTTGCTGTAGCAACTAGGGTTCGGGTGGCCAGCAGCAACGCAGCACATGCAAGTCTGCACTCGTATTTAATCTGCTGCTGCAAGCTTTGGCCTGAGATTTTTGCCCAGAAACATAGCAGGACTGGCTCTGATTTTTCTGGATCCCAACACGTATTCAGCAGTTGTGATGAAGCTGGCGTTATGGCATTATGTCCTTCTGAATATTGGAGAAGACAGTGAGAGCCCTAGCAGTATTCAGCGCTTAAAGTCTCCGGGCAGCCCCACGGCCCCAGCAGCATCAGCACAGCTCACGAAGTCCAAGACCTATCCCCCTGTAACCTTCAGGGTGAAGCGCTCCTACCCCATACGAGTCGATATTTGTTGCAGCTTCTCCCACATACATACAGTACATGTGTGATGCAATATGTGGGTCCGTTATGGAAGCCTCAATCCTGACACTTCCTGACCCTGAGCCCCGAGCCTCTCGCCCCGAATCCCCAAACCCAAAGCCTAAACCCCAAGACTCCGAAGTCCGAAGCTCAGGAATCTATCCACCCCGAAGTTGCCCAAGTCCGAGAGGGATATGCAGCCTGTCAGGCCTCATGCTTTGGGGATTTGGTCTTCGGGCTGAGGAGGTTTAGGGCCAGAGTCGAGCGCCGATCTATCCTTACGGTGGTTTGCTAAGTTTGGGTCCCTTTTCGGATCCTTTTTATATAAGGCTGCCGTACTATATTGAGGACCTATAAAGAGGGCCCTAATGTAGAGGACTACCCGCATGCACTTCGCCCTGAACTTGGAGAACAAGAACCTGAAGTGCCCCAATGTGCAAAGGATTTCAGGCACAGCTCAGTGCTGGCGATTTGGGCTCAGGGTGAAGGCTGCAAGGCTTTAGGTACAATAGGAGCCGTAAGGTGTGCAGGCTTCTATATTGCTGCAAATTGGGGGTTTGGGGTTAAAAGCCGGGCTCGGGCTTCGAATTTAGGGGCGATGGCTTCAGTCTTTTTGGTTTCGGGGGCCGAGTACTTGCAAGACGCCAACAACACCCTAAACCCTAAACCCAGCAGTACGCCAAAGAGATGCCAACACCTCGCAGAGGGTTTGTGCCGCCCAACTCATCATGGCGACCATGCCCGCCAAATTGAATCCTGCCATTGAGAGGCTTCGGGTTTTCAGAGCCGAGGACTCCACTCCCTACGGTTTGGGGGTTTAGGAAAACTCCCAAACCCTAAACCCTAAACCCTATAGATCTCTTATAGGAACCCTTAAAGGAACCCTTGTAGATCCCTTTAAAGGACCCCCTACCTATTTTCGAAAAGGTAAAGGCTTCGGGCCCAGAGCTTCATCCCCTAGGGGCGAGAACACAGAACCTGAACCTTGAACGCTAGACGTATGTGGGTGGTTGTCAAAATTAGGGTCCCTTTTTGGGTCCCTATTATAAATTATAATACGGCACCTATCATTTAGGGTACCCAAAAAGGGACCATAATTTTGACAACCACCCATGTAGCACGTCATGCAAACCCTGTTACCTTCCTTACTACTAAGCCCGCAGACCCTTGAATCAACAAGTCCAGAAACCCGCAAAATGTAAATCTAGAAGCTGCTTTAATAGTAGCCCCTATGTCAGCCTTCGCTGCGCCATGCTATGGAACTCAAGCCATCCTGAGAGGAACCTTTAAAGGCACCCTACCGTAGGCCTTGAACCGCTGCAGCCCATGGGTACCGGGGGGCCGCCCCCAGGCTCGGTGAGCGGCTTGCAGCTGGCCAAGGACTACCGAGAACCTGAGCCCCTAAGGGTCCAAGTACTCCTCATTACAGGACTTGTGGGGCCTTTTTGGATAATGTAGGAACCTGATTAAGCAACCCTGGGCCTATAACCCCAAAACAGTAGGATTCATATAAGGAACCCTAATAACGGCCCAAGGTTTCTTAATCAGGTTCCTACATTAGCAAAAACCGACGAATAAGGACTACTTGGACCCTCAGGGGGGTTCATCGGATTGGTGGTTTCACACTTTGTGTTTGGAGGGGCTGTGTAGTGGTGTAACTGCGGTTTGAGAAGAGTTTTATAGGTTTGGGGTATTGGGTTTCATGGGGTCTATCTCAAATTCGGTTCATATTGGGAAACCCTGAGGAATCGCACCTTGCAAGTCCTATGTTCGTTCAGGCCCCTTTTGTTCAGGGGGCTGTGAAGTTTCCTTATCCTCCTGGTTTATGTGTGGATTAAGTGCTCAGGATTTGTTTGTTGAAGGTTTCAGGGTCTCGGTTTTGTAAGCTTGAGGATCTCGGGTTACTCAGTCTTTCCAGCGAATGCTTCGACCCTCCACAACCCAGGCCTAGGTTTCGAAGTTCAAGCTTCTTATTGTCCGCTGGTGGCTCTAAACCCCATAAGCCTCTTCGAATTTTTGGTCTTTGAAGATTTTGGCCTGTGGAGTTCAGTTCTTGACTTTTCGGTTCGGGACGCGTAAACCTGTTTGATTCAGGCTACGGTATCAGGCGGAGGGGCCGGAGAATTCTGGGGTGTAGAGCTTCAGTGTGTTTTGGTGGTGTTAATTCAGTTGAAAAGCTTGTCTCTTGGCCAAGCTCAAGGCCTTGAATTGACTGAGTCTTCTAAAAAGGCTTGTGCATGCAGGGTATCCAGGGCTCTTGGGTTCAGGGTTTATGTTGTGCTTGCGTGCCGTTGAGCATACGGTGTGGTTTGGCATGGGACGTGGCCATGTGCAAGCTGTTGCTGGGGTGGCCAAAGTTCTGCAGTACCCCGCCCTTGACGTTCCAAATTCTTAGAGCCTTGTACTCAGCAAGTTTTGGGCATTGTGCTTCTTTGTGCTATTTGGGAACTTGAGGTGAACAGATGCCGTTCCCAGAAGGATCAACTTGCATTTCAGAGCATGGGGTTCATCAGAGCTACAATCATCACATGAGAACTGTACTGTAGGCTTTGTTAGGGTGCATGTGGTAGTGAATTTAAGCTACTGGAACGGGACACCAGTTGACATTTTTCCGGAGGTGTTTCCATGTGACAACAGTCGAGACGGTGTCACGCCTCTACGTAACAGAAGGCGTGAATAAGTGGCAGAACATGCCCCCTGGGTTAGGGTCCCGAAAATAACGAGATATAACTCATTATACCCCAACACCCAATAAAACGTAAACCCAATTTTAAGAATTCTCCTATACATTGCAACTGACTACACCCCTCTTAGTCGTTTCAGGCTCTGGGTTTCGGGGTTCGAGCAGACAAGTAACCCCTGAACCTTGGGCCATGTCGCAACAGTGACTCTCTGGTATGCAGGACGCATGGCGACAGCCAGCACATCACCGACCGATCAGTTCCTCGGCAAGTTTTTTCGATTCAATGCAGGAGTCGATATAACTAACAATATTGTCCCCTTCTAGTAGTACCAAAAATACTGGTAGTACGAGATACCCAAAAACCTTTGTTACTGTTCAATTGCCTGTGAGGGGCAGTTTGGGCTTAGTTGGGAGACCATTGTACGAGAAGCCATGGATTTCCGTCCTGGTGTAGTCTTCCGGGGCTTATAATTAGGGACAGTTCTAACATTATGTTGGGTTCCCCTGCTTTCTGTTGTTCCCAAAGAGCGAGAGGTAATTGGAATCGAGCCTCAAACAAACTAACAGTCAAGCCTCCTGATTTCGACAGGATCAAGCCCACGGACGATTTTAAAATGCGCTTGGAGCGCTTGGAAACCTTGCAGCGCGCCGCCATCACAGAGGCGAGTTCACAGAAGGAGGAGCGGGACATTGCTGGGCTATTGCAGGCTTCGGAGGTTTCTACTTGGAGCCTGGTCAAGTAATACGTGCCGCTTATACGCCCTACAACGAAGATGTACAGTTCATGTATAATCACATTCCTCAGGAAAGTAGTATGTCGGTGAGACTGTGTTGGAAACTTGGGTCCCTACATCGGTGAGGACTTACCGGTATGATTCCCCAAATTTTTTCAGTATAAACTGTAAGTTCCACTATAAGTATACTGCGTAAACCTAAGATGTACCCCGCTAAACACCCTATTCTAATGATTCAGGCCCCTATACATTAAATCCACAACGCGAAACCACCCTGAAAGGAGAGTTTGGCGCTGGCCTCTGCCGTCTCCGAGCTCCGTGTCGACCTCGCCGAGCTGCGTCGGGAGATGGCAGGCCCAATCGATCTTGAACAGGCGTTTTGGGGGTTTGGGGTTTAAGGTTATCGGTTTTTTAGATGTTTTTAATAATGGTCTAGGCCTAGTGTATCTTGAACAGGCGTTTTTGGGGTTTTGGGTTTAAGGTTATCGGTTTTTAGATGTTTTTAATAATGGTCTAGGCCTAGTGTATCTTGAACAGGCGTTTTTGGGGTGTTGGGTTTAAGGTTATCGGTTTCTTAGATGTTTTTAATAATGGCCTAGGCCTAGTGTATCTTGAACAGGCGTTTTTGGGGTTTTGGGTTTAAGGTTATCGCTTTTTAGATGTTTTTTTAATAATGGTCTAGGCCTAGTGTATCTTGAACAGGCGTTTTTGGGGTTTTGGGTTTAAGGTTATCGGTTTTTTAGATGTTTTTAATAATGGCCTAGGCCTAGTGTATCTTGAACAGGCGTTTTTGGGGTTTTGGGTTTAAGGTTATCGGTTGTTTAGATGTTTTTAA
>BGNK01001064.1:37318-92036 GCA_003297005.1 Symbiodinium sp. clade A Y106 | reverse complement strand
TGAACAGGCGTTTTTGGGGTTTTGGGTTTAAGGTTATCGGTTTTTTAGATGTTTTTAATAATGGTCTAGGCCTAGTGTATCTTGAACAGGCGTTTTTGGGGTTTTGGGTTTAAGGTTATCGGTTTTTAGATGTTTTTTTAATAATGGTCTAGGCCTAGTGTATCTTGAACAGGCGTTTTTGGGGTGTTGGGTTTAAGGTTATCGGTTTTTTAGATGTTTTTAATAATGGCCTAGGCCTAGTGTATCTTGAACAGGCGTTTTTGGGGTTTTGGGTTTAAGGTTATCGGTTGTTTAGATGTTTTTAATAGTGGTCTAGGCCTAGTGTATCTTGAACAGGCGTTTTTGGGGTTTTGGGTTTAAGGTTATCGGTTTCTTAGATGTTTTTAATAATGGTCTAGGCCTAGTGTATCTTGAACAGGCGTTTTTGGGGTTTTGGGTTTAAGGTTATCGGTTTTTTAGATGTTTTTAATAATGGTCTAGGCCTAGTGTATCTTGAACAGGCGTTTTTGGGGTTTTGGGTTTAAGGTTATCGGTTTTTTAGATGTTTTTAATAATGGTCTAGGCCTAGTGTATCTTGAACAGGCGTTTTTGGGGTTTTGGGTTTAAGGTTATTGCTTTTTAGATGTCTTTAATAATGGTCTAGGCCTAGTGTATCTTGAACAGGCGTTTTTGGGGTGTTGGGTTTAAGGTTATCGGTTTTTTGGTCTAGGCCTAGTGTATCTTGAACAGGCGTTTTTGGGGTTTTGGGTTTAAGGTTATCGGTTTTTTTAGATGTTTTTAATAATGGTCTAGGGTGTTAGAAGGGCTGGCCATAATGGGTCATGGGGTTTGGGGCCTCGGTTTGGGTGTTCCTTTTAGGGCTTGAGAAGGGTTGTGCTAGGAGGGTGAGGTTCTCATGGGTTTTGGAGGTGTTTTGGAAGGGTTCAGGCTTAATGGGGCGTTGTAGGACCTGCATCGGGGAAAGTATAGGGTTATTAATGCTATGAAATGGCTTGTGTAAGTATCCTCGATAAATGTGCTTAGGATCCTACCAGAGGAGGGATTGGAGGAGAGATTTGGAATGGGAGAGAAGTGATACGGCCAGCGGGGGGTCTCCGGAACTATGCCTGAACCCTCCTTGCAACCCCAAAGCCACAGTCAGGGTCCAGGCATCTATAGGTGTACGGTTTAGGGTTTAGGGTTTAGCTTTAGGATGCATGTTGCAGGCTCAAAGTTGTGATAACCCACAGACGGCCCCACGACATTGGCTCATTTTGGCAGTCCCTGACAGTGGTGCTCCGGACGATTTTGCAAAACTTCTGCGAGTCTCCCATACTCCAAACGCCTACAAACAAAATCACACATGGAGCCCCAACCCGAAGTCATGGGAACGTCAGGCTCCGAGGCAACACGGCAGACTTAATCCAAGAAAAAGAGCGACTTTAGCCCCAACAGAACAGACAATATCAAGTCATGCAAGAAGCTAATTGAGCCAGAGCGGAGTGCATCTCTGACCCATATATACATAACCCTAAACCCTAAACCCTAAACATCCTATCAAGCCCGTCAAAAGTCCTGTAAAAACCCAATCAGAAACCTTGTGCCTCTGACAGCCCAAATGACCCCGAAAGGTCCTAAACACATTCCTGTGGAAGCTCTAAACCCAGAGACTCCAAAATCCCTTCATTAAGGAATATGGCTTAAATAAAAGTAGGATCCCTAATATGATTTACGGTATATTCCTTAATTAAGGGATTTTGAAAGGTCTGGGAACACCGACCCTAAGCCTCAAACCCCAAAACACGCTGCCCGAGGAGCCTCAGAACTGCCCAACCTTCGATCGGACGTGGAGTTAAAGTGCGCGGCTGGGTTTGCAAAGAGCTAAGTAGGCTGTTGCATCTTCGCGTTTAATGTTGGACCTGCTGAAGAAATCCTGGCCCTATAACCCCCAATATAGCAGGATCCATATAAAGGACCCTAAAAAAAGGCCCAAGGTTTCTTAATCAGGTTCCTACATTCCAGGGTAGGGTGGAGGGATCAAGTTTGGGGCTTGGGGTTTTGGAAGTTCAGGTCTGGGCTTCCTCAGGCGTTAAATGTGCAAACAGCCTGGCGCTCTTTTCAGGCGCGGTACATGCACACTCCCAGGGACCCCCGTTTTGGCTCTCTTTGGTACTGTTTTGGGTTCGTGTGGGTGCTTGTTCGTTCTGCTGCGTTTTGGTGTGTTTGTTTGAGGTGGTTCGGGGTTTGAAGAAGGCGTCGGGTACTGCCCCCACTCTGCAACAGTTGGATAATATCTTGATTATCACCATATATAGTCCTGAACGTGACCCCTAACATAGACTGTTGTTGGGTGGGGCCAGTACCCAAAGAATGCGGATTTTTAGTTTGTCTTTTTGCTGTGTTCGAAGAGGTTTCTGGACATATGGTTGTAGCTGAGGGTCAGGTGAGCTTTTCTGTCTGCTTTGACAGTATATGCATCCTGTTATGCCTTGGTCCATGCATTAATGTAGGGGCCTTTGTAATTACGTATACTGTTTTGGGGGTTCCTGATTATAATTCTAGTATAACGGGCCCCGAAACCCTATTCTAACTGTTAAGGCCCCTACATTATGGTTCCGGCTTGGGAGACTGCTGCGGCTTTCACGTCGAAGGCTCGTGAGCCGAGCGTCGAGTTTCTTATAATTAATGATTTAATAGACCCCAAACGCTTTTCTAATCATTAAGAGCCCTCCATTAAGCAGTTTGGCGTGTAGGGTTCAGATCCAGACTCCTGAGGCCCAGCAGCAGGCGTCTCTCTCCGCCGTGCAGGCATTATTTCCCACCGGCTTTCATTCCTTCTGTGAGTAAGTGTTAGCGTATAAAGCCGAAGAACACTCTATCATCGTTTCGAGGGGCGACTAACACAGTTTGTCCAGCCACTGCATTGATACATCCAAAACTTTCCTAAATCGACGAGTGGTGATGGCAGGGCGCTGTTAGTTCTGCGTGTAGGAGCGAGATTTTCGGGCCTTAGTGATGTTCACTATCTGCAGGGTGTCTCTTGTGGAACAGGCTTACAGGGCCTAGACTTTCCCTAAAAAGACCCTGAACCCCATGGGGCCCTTAATAACAAGAACAGGCGGTGGGGTGGGTCTTTACAATGTTCATTAGTAAATCTAGCTTCAAATTCAATGCAATGGGATATTCGTCCGAACCTTTAGAAAACCCTAGCTAAGCCTCTGAAAGGTATCCTGAAAGGAGCCATTATTACGTACACGGACTATGCCGGAAACGATTCCTAGTCCGACGCCTGAGCCCTAGACCTGCAGCCTTAAAGCCATTTGTTGCTACGCCGTTGCTACTTGTACCTATAGCTGGCCGAAGCAAACTGAGTGCTCTGTTTCTTAATGCAGTACCTGGAGTCTATAGCAGATGCTTTGCTAACTACACTTCTGAGAAAGATGCTGAGATTCTGACACCCAAAAGCCCGAACCGAGACATGTTAGTATCTTAAGTGCCTGCATGAACCCAAGAAGCATTCACAGTTAAATCCTAAACTCAGAAAACCACAACTCACACGGAATCTTCGGATTGGCCCCGAAACTGCAAGCCCGACACTAGTGAGACACTGATCCCGACCCAAGTTCATCATTGCAGGTTTAATCTCTCAAAATTGTGAATAGGTTTGTTTTAAGGGTGCTTGTACGGCTATCTATGCGGCTTGTCGAGTATCTAGATGGACCTGAATACTTACAAAAGTGTTTTGGGTTGTGTTATCGTTTAACTGTGTTGGGGAGGCCTTCTAGGGGACACTATTTAGTTCGAAATATTCAGGCCCCGATATTATACACATTATAAGTGCGGACATTACACTTATATGTCGTGAGGAGTTCTCAGTGAACAACTATGTCAGGTTCAGGGTCTAGGGTCACGAGTCTCCGACCTTTGCTGAGTGACCCTAGACCAAATTGTGTAAAGCGGCCTAAGTTGTGAGATATGTATGGACCTTAAACTCTTCCAGGGTTCCTTGGGTCCTTAACACATGCCAGAGTCGCCGCTGCTTTGATGGTGACTCTGTTAAGGATTTTAGGGCTCAGGGTCTGGGTGTTCCTTAGTTTTCGTTTTTGTGAAATCATCAACCCAAGATGGGCTTATGAACAATCGTACTTTGTTGCGAACCTGAGGAGCTTGTAGCTTGAAAGCACATTCTCTTCTGGTTGCTCCTGCTGGGGCACCTCTGGCAGAGCTGCACATTATTCGGTAGCTGGGGTGGGCGTTGGATTTCGGGTTCAGGGGCTGGGGCTAAGACTGTGTTTAGGAGGCAGGGGTGTGCATTCGGGGCTTCCCGGTTTAGGGTTAAGCTTAGGCAAAATTCAACCGCTCGAAGGCACAGTGCGAACAAACCCGGCTGCAGGCAGGAACATCCATCTGTGTGTGTGTGTGCGTGTGTAAGCGAGTGTGTTGGTTTGTGTGTGTGTGTGTGTCTGTTTTGGTTCGCTTGGCGGCGTGTAGCTTACCTGCATGGATTGTTGTACGGGCGGCTTTGATGGGGTTATGTTGTACATCATGCTGTCATGATATGAGCCGGGGCGGGAGTTATGAAGGAATGACATTGCAGACACGATTCTGGAACTCAGAGGTCTTGCAAAAAAGCAGTGAGACTATCCCGTTGGTTTCCGAGTATGGCTTGTACTGGAATCTGGGCCCAAATCCGAGTCTAGAGCAATTACCTCATACATTACAGGCAAGGCAGGATACGGGGACAGCCATCCAGAACGGAACAGGGAAAGCAGTGACCGGGAGCCTTACCCCTAAACCCCTAAAAACCTTACAGGGCCCTGGCAAACTCTACTTTGAAGCCCCGAAACCCTCGAGCAAAGTAAGCCCCACGCACTGAAAGCCCTAAACCCGTAAACCCTTCAAGTCGAAACTCGGAACAACCTTAACCTTAACCCCTCAGCCCCAGATCCTGCGAATGACAACAGCTTGCTACCTGTCATTCCGAGATGTTCAGAAGCAGAGGCTGAAGACAAAACCATGGCATAAAATTCAAATGGTTAGAGGTCGCAAAACGACCGCATTTAATTACGCTTAGACTCGCTTAGACATCTTTTTCCAAAAGGCAAGAATGTCAGAAAGCTGCACAAGCATCCGAATGTAGGGGCCTTCATAATTAGAATAGGGTTTGGGCCCTATCCCAAAGGGTCCAAGTAACCGTATAGTATATACTTCAGGGTACTAAGTACCTACTATAAGGTACTTGGACCATTTGGGTCTACTACATGAGCAATAGCGCAGGTCTCGGAGCTGCGCTCTGATGTCACCGCGGTGCGCGAGCGCCAGGACATGGGTCATTGATGGGGTTGCCATGAGGGCTGCTACAGAGGCTACTGTGAGATGTTTGGGGCTTGCTGTAGGGGCTTTTTCGGCAATGCAATACAGGGATCCTGTAACCCTAAGGCTCAAAACAGCCCAGCAGCCTTATATAGTATGGTCTTTGAGCCCAAAGCCTTAAAATATGAGTCCTTATTGATTAGAGCCTAAAGGTAAGCATGCAGGGAATAGGGACGGTTTAGGGGCTAAAGTTCGGCGCTAGGCATCCTTCTAGGACGAAACCGCCACGTCGGGCGGCGCTTCAAGAGGAATGCTCCCCCCTACCCTGTATCTAAACCTCTAAGCCCTAAACTCCAAAGCGAAAATAGAAGAAAACCTAATCTATAAGCTTCATGCCCGTATCCCCTGGACCCCCAGACCTGTACCCTGGCCATAAACGCTGCATGGCTCAACACCAAACCCGGAACTTTTTTCCGAACATAACTCTCCCTATTGAAACCCTGCAATACCCTGAACAACACCAGCACCCCAAACCCCTGACTAGGTAGGGCTTTGGGACATTTTATATTTTCCCTTATTGGGCTTAAGAGGATCTAATTTCCCAATAGTTTTCAACAGCTTTAAAAGCCCCACCTAGCTGACCATTATTTCAAGACCAGCAAACTCCAGAAATTCGACGAATCCCTCTCGTAGCCTGTAGTCGTCTTAGTAGCTGAGTGGATACACTTGACACTTTTTGGGATAATATTACCCACTATAAAACTGAAAGTGTACACTTTTGGGGGCTTATGAACTCAGCTACTAGGTCGTATCCCTTCAGGAAGCTCTCGAAGGTACCCTCAAAGGAACCCCCGACCTCAAGCGATAGCCTGGCAAGCCCGCAAAGCGGGAGATGCGCCTAAAAGGGATCCAGATGACCCGGCAAGGCCCTGGAATCAAGAATGCCTGAACCAGGAAACCTCAAAACCGCCTTCTATCAGTCCACTGAAGGGAAGAATCTACCATAGATCATCTAGGGCTTCTTATAGAGACATCAGGTGTACTTGGATCTTCTGGCGTGTTTTCGCCTT
Source organism: Symbiodinium sp. clade A Y106 (assembly GCA_003297005.1). NCBI lineage: Eukaryota > Dinophyceae > Suessiales > Symbiodiniaceae > Symbiodinium > Symbiodinium sp. clade A. Next base: position 85,674 of record BGNK01001064.1, on the reverse strand, counting down.
TGGGGCTTCAGGGTCGAAGATAGACCCAGAGACTCCAAAACCCCTTAATTAAGGAATATACCTTAAATCGTATTCGGGATCCTATTATATTTAAGGTACATTCCTTACTTAAGGGGTTTTGGAATCTCTGGGGAGAAAAAAAGGCTATAGGGAATATACCGGAGTTCAGGGGTTTGGCGTTTCCGGGGGAGGGGGGGGGGTTTCAGGGTTAGAGTTTCGGCCTTCTGGGCTTCAGGGTCAGGGAACTTTGAAGACTCTGAAGCAAGGACTCTATACACCTCTAGAATCCTGGACCCTAAACCCTGTATTGGCTTTGGGGTTCTATCTCATCTCATAGGCCCGAGCATCATAGGGGGGTAAGGTTCCCCAGGCAGGTTCCCGTGAACAGGATCTGCAGACTTCTTCCTTGCAGTCTGACTTCCGTCGGGAGTTGGACGCTATGCAATTAGAACCTTTGCCGCAGAAGTATGAGTTCCCATGGTTTCTTTAGGTAGGATTCAGGATGTTGGGGTTGAGGGTTCAGGGCAGGTGTGCGAAGATAGTTAGATTCGGTTAGATGATGTTCAGGTCATCACACGCGATATTACAACATATAGCTAGCAGATCCCTTGAATTGGCTTCGATGGGATTCGTAGCCGATCGTCTATATTCGATACGAAAAAGAGGGCACCTCGATCGATGCAAAGGATTCTGGGCTTCAGTGCAGCGTCTCGTTGGGCTTTTTGCATGGCTGCCGCAGGATGTAATCTGCTGCTATCTAATCTCAAAAGGGGATCCGACGCCCTAATATAGGGGCCTTAATATTTAGAATAGGGTTTTGGGGCCCATTATACTATGATTATAATAAGGAGCCCCCGAAAGAGTATAGGTAATTATTAGGGCCCCTATAGTAAACCCTTAATAAAACTCCAAATTGCCCGATGTCCCTTTCCCCTGAATCCTAAAGGCTAGCACTTTCCCCTTTACCCTTGAAGGGCCTTATATAGGGACCTTCATAATTTCCATAGTGTTCCCCTGTAAAATACTAGCCCACAAAAGCCTATCCTAATTAATTACCTACATTAGAATAGCCGCCTTGTGGTGCCTGAAGATAGAAGTATTCAAGGCTTAAGCCCAATGTCCTAATCCGCCGAAAATTGCATGCCCCCGACTTTTGCCCTTTTTCTTCAGCGAGCCTCGAATACAAGGTAGATGTTATCAGCCCCATGAACCCACAACGCCGTCACTCCCGACCGAGGCTCACGTCCAGGCGACCCATGACCTACGCCTGGAGGCATTTAAGGGGTCATGGTTTTAGAGTTTCGGTTTAGGGTGGAAATGTGAGGGCTTTGTGTTTATTAAAAGGTCAACAAGGCCAGTGCAGTCTTGGTAGCTGCAGTGCACCGCTCGAAAGTGCCGCTTGGCAAGTGTCCTTGAGACGAAAGCTATGCAAGAATCGCCATAGACCCTAAACCGAAACTTAACCCGCACAAGCACCAGCCAGTGTTCCAAAGAGGCCTCCGAGCGGGCGCCCGCACGTGAGGCTCAGGCGAGTCAGGTGCATTTTGGCCTGCTTGGGCGCAGAGCGTGACGTTTCCCGCAAAGTTGAGGGCTTGCATGTGGTGCCAACAACGTACTGTTATGAGGGCTCGTTTGAGGTGTATATCCGAAAAGAAGTGGTCGGAAGCTACCATTTACCTGGAGGTTTAGCTTGGGGCTACATGTAGGGTTTCCGGATTCGCAGACAGCCCAATACCCCTTGACTGAGGAACATCCTGCACATCAAAGTAAGAAACTTTCAGCATCCCTACATCGTTCAATTGTTCGGTAGTGGTTTTTTCTGGGTTTACAGGTTCACGGTTCAAGGAGCTCGTCATCGAGTGCTTGCAGTGGTTGCAGGTACAACGCAAAGATGTTTGATCGAGTAGTGCCGCTAATGGTGTGCAGTTTTGTTCTGGGATTCTATAGGCTTTGCACGGGTTGCTGGGAGCGACTGTGGGGTGTTTAAACTTTTGGCCACCTTGCTTTTGACTCCTAGACGCTGCACTGAGCCACTCAGCCCCAAACCCTAAACCTTTCAATTTCTTTGTTTTCTTTTTTATCGGATGCGGCATTTGAGCGTTCAGGTTGAGTTTTTGGCCGACAGCACTGATTACTGCACTGGATGCCGCTTTCGTCAGAGTAGATCAAAGCCCTAACCCTCAACCTTGCGTCATGCCAGAATGTATCAGCATGGGTTTTGGGTGGTAATAAGCTGCAAAACAGTGATCAAGAAAGAAGCAGTACTGACGCATGCCTGTAACACTCAGTGACCAACCTGGCAAACCTTCGCAGCATCGTTGAGGCGGGGTTAAGAAGCACAAGATGCCAACAAACCCCAAATCCAAAAACTGGCCCCAAGCCTAAACCCGTGACCTTCTGCATAGTAATTAAACCTAAACCCTGAACCCTACAGCATCATCTCTAAAGTACAAAACCCTCAGCCCCAACCTTAACCTAGCCTCTCTACGGAGGCTCTTGCCGTTCGGGGTGTCGCAAGGTCTGTCGTGGCCAATCTACAGGGGTCTTGATTCGGGTTTTAGCATTCATTGTGTACTGATTCGGGTGTATGGTTTATCGTCTGATTGAGGCCTGAGACCCGAAACCATAAAATCTTAAAACCTTTCAAACCCCAAACCTGCAACTGAAATCAAGACCTTGAACTGCATAGAAAACCTTTCCATAAGCATTACAGCTTATCATAGTAAACCTTAAAAGAACCCGTAGTACAACCGGTAATGCCAGGTGGCGCAGGAGCAGCTTCAGAAGATGCAGGCAACGTGGGCTTCAACTCTGTTTCACAGGGTTTGTAATTCAAGGCTTCAGGGTTTCATAGGGTTTAGTAGCCCTGGCATGTACCCTAAACCCGTTTTGCTGTCAAGTTCAGGGTTTGGGATCTACGGTTTAGGGCTGGCAGGTTTAGGGTGCCACACCCTAAAGTCCTAAAGCCCAGAAACACTACATCTTAAGCCTGCAGCCCCAATTCAAAGGTCCCTGAACCTTAAGGCCTAAATCCCAAACCCTACCAAACCCCATAAGGCTTAAATCCCAAACCCTACGAACCCTGAGCCCGAAGCCCTGCAATCATGAAGCCTCCCAGGAGGAGCATCGCACCATGCAAGAGGAGTTCGCCCTGAAACTCATGGAGCTCGCGGGTTGTCCGAGACTTGGGGAAGTCAAGCATGAAAATTGTGGCTTTAGGGTCTTGAGTTTGTAGGTTTGTGTTTGGGGTGTGTCTGCTTGTTAGTTTTAAGTGTGTTGAGTTCTTTTTGAGTTTCAGGGTTTCGGCCTTGGGGCTCATCTGGGTTATTGGGGTTTAGGGTTTAGAGTAGAAGGTGTAGCACAGGCGACTCCTTAGGAATACTAGCAATGTGGTTCCGGGCTGAGTGCATGCAATGTATAATACGTTATCTGGCCCAAAGCTGCAGCCGGGAGAGTCTCCGCCAGTAGATAGGCTGCCGTGTCAGAGTCTTCCGCCTGCGCCACACACATCATGACCGTCGCATTTGTTCGTCCCCGCACGGTGATGACCTTGGCTGGTGTTGCGGGGGCGCACTAACAATATTTACAAGTGCTGCTTTGTGTCGCTGTCACTGAACTCTGTCGACAAGCCCTCTCCCGAAGGTATTACTCCACGCTGAAAAACTTATGCCCAAACCTTCAGGGCATGAGCTTGGACACAATACATTTGGCCATGAGTACGGCAGCGCTCGCAGGAGGACAGGCGTGACCAAGGCGTTGCGCAGAGTCCTGGCCAAATTCGCTGTCATCGCCACGACCGTGGGGGCACAACCCTCGGGAAGATGTACAATGGCCGCAAAGCTAAAAATCTTGCAGCCTAGGAAGAACGATTTCGACGGCATGTCAAAGTTCGCAGTTGTGTGATCGCGATGGCCAGCGACTCCTCAATGAATTGGACGACGAAAAACTTATCTGCACTCGTCTCGAATGGATTCAGTTGATTGCAGGAGTGGCGAATGTTTTTTGGCATGAAATAAGCAAGTGTGGCAACCCCTTCTTGGTGCCACAAGCCCTGAAAGATCAGAGTGGTACCTGAAAAATCGTCGCATCAGGCTCAATCTCCATGCAGGTGCCCTGCCATTGCCACCTGTCGGAACGACGTCGAACGAATCCCTTCACGCCGAAATCAATAGGTGGTCGTTCAAGGAGAGACCCAGAGGATGCATCAGGCAACACTGGAGATGAAGCTCCAAATTCTGCGCTTGGGCAAGCTTGACATTACGTCATGTCAGATGACACATGGGAAGTGCTTGCAAGAGCCACCCGGCAGAGTATGTGGACACAGGACGAATGGGCTGCCTGGTGCTCAGAATTAGAGGATGACGAAGGGGCCAAGAGGAAAGCTCACCTCCTTGTCCATCAGGCTCGGCAGACACAAACATGCGTTGCTCGTGGTTGCCGCAATGACCTGCCAGTGCCCGCTCAGCGAAGTCTACATTACGACGAACACCTCATACCTTAGAACGAAAACATTCCTTTGACAAAAAGTGCACGCACAGACCTGCAGTCTCCGGATGTGTGCATGAATTGTCATGAAGGCGTCTGCTGAAAACCGTTGCACGTAGACCGGAATATTTTAGTCTTAACAGGCTTGAGTCTCCTCTGTCGCAATTCACGTTGTTTCTTCTTCGTCATGGAATAATTTCCCACGCCAGCTCATCTCTTGGTGGCGGAGACTCTGGGTCTCGCACCGCCGCACGTTTACTGTCAAAACATCAAGTGCCAAGGACGTCGCGGGGGGATGGCTGCGGCAAGCCCGGAAGGTGCCCGTGACGCAACGTGAAGGTAGCGGTGAAGAGGAAAATCTCACAGATGGCGACGAGGTCTCGATGCCTTCGCTTGACGAGCATTCGATATATACACATATGTGCAGATATATATATATACATATATACATATACATATACATATATACATGTACATATACATATATACATATACATATACATATACATATACATATACATATACATATACATATACATATACATATACATATACATATACATATACATATACATATACATATACATACATGTGTATATATATATACCCATATGCATGCAAACAAAATTTTTTTGTATGTACATGTATATTTACATATATACATATCCAACACCCTGTTCCCATGACCCTGGATCCTTTACCGTTTGCGGTGCCTATACTGCTGCGGCTTGTTTGGGTATGGGGGGGTGTCTTCGCGAGCAAAGGAGTATGAAGCAATATCGAGGTCTGAAGAATTCATTCGAGTATCCCCTCATAGTCCATTTATATATATATATATATATATACGAAGATTATAATATTCACCGAAGCCCTGTTGTGGTTTCAAGGACCTTACATGCAGAGGTCTGAGCAATTGTTGTGGCCCAAATACAGTTTAGTACAAAATACCGCAAAGTTCGATTGTGATCATTAGGTCCGTATAATCTATGCCTATGGTAGCTAAACATCAGTGATTCTGCGACTTTCGGGTTTGCAGATCCAGGATTCATGCATACTGTTTTGGATCGCTGAGGCGTGGACGAAGTGGCGCGACAGATGCAGGAGCAGAAGCAGGACTTAACACGAAATGAGGAAACTGCGGAACCCTAAACCGTAAGCACTCAAACCCGACGTCATAGACCGCCAAGCCCTGAGCCTTCTATAAACCCTAATAAATGAAACCACAGCAAGCCTTGTGTCAATACGTCTTAAGGAGCAGTTGAGCATGGTTCCCTTACGGGTTGGGGGGGTTCTGGTTTCCAGGCTTGCCTGGGTTTGGGTTTGGTTTTGGGTTTGGGGTATATCATAGTATAACTGTATAACTATCATGCTCTGAGGAACAATAAGATTGAGGGTTCAGGAGGTATCTAGGCTTTTGGGTTCCCGGGGTCAGGACTGCAAACACCCAGGTCCAAACCCGAAAGTTCGCAGGCTCCAAATTTTTACCCCTACACACTCCAGCCCGCAATCCATGCACCATGGAGTTGACGGGCAACGGCCCACCGAAATTGATGGTTAAGGCAAATTTTTTGTGTAGCTGACGGAGCACTGCAGATCTGCTGGCCGCAAATTTGTCACGATGAATCTCGAACACATACAAGAAATCGGATATCTGCATTGTCATCAGCACCTGCAAATCGTTGCGGTCTTGGGCCGTGCGGACGGCGCGACTGGGTCTGCACTGCTTTCCGATTGCAACCGTGAAAGTCAGATTGCCTCTGCTGTTCATGAAGAACCACGAATCCTCCGCTATTCTTCCGAATTAACTTGCAACCATGGTTGCATTCCGCAAACCCCAAAATAGAGGCCTGACGGCTTTAAGGCCATAAAGCCCAAAGCGAAGCCAACGACTCCTTCAAATTCCAAACTACCCCCCTGCAGGGTTTCATAAGGATTTCACGGTTACGTAAAGTCTTTTGGAATTCCCCTTCCAGGGGGCACCGAATTGCTAGATGCAGAGTTGGTTAATGGGGACTTATGGGCTTACGGTTTCGGACTTTTGGATTTAGGGTCCTTCGGTTTAGGTGTGTTTTGCTTTGCGGCCAGATTCTGGCCTAGAATGTGGAAAGCCCCTCTACAAACTGTACAAAAAGCTTGTACATCCCATATAAAACCCTTATAGATCCCTTCCCAAACCCTTGTAGAATCCTTGTCAGAGCCTTTACTGTCCGCTTATAAGCCGCTTGTTGCACCCTTCTTGATACACCCATGTCGCCGGGCAGGACTTCCTGGCAGAGAGCACGCTGATGAAGTCGCGTCTCGAGGCAGCTTACCCCCTGTCTTGTAACGGATTAACCCAAGTTGGGCTTGCAAACCCTTAGGAGGGCGTGTGGGGGTTCAGCGCGTTTGCTGGCTCCGTTGCTAATCTTGTCGAGTGATGGGGTGTAGGGGGCCAGTGCATGTTAAAGTTTAGTGTTTTCAAGAGTTGCCGCGGATCTAGATGTAACCAGGTCTACTCATGGTTTGGGGATCGAATTCCCCAACTAAACCCGAAGCCCTAAATGAAAACCTGATATGAGGGAGGGACTTTCGCCATGGCACTCTGTGTGAGGTAGGGAATATATATCCGATAGTGACTTATTACCCTTGTAGAACCCGTATAGCAAGCCTTGAAAGGAACCCCCCAAAAAGCCAGCGCTAATAAGAGGGCATGAACAGGAAATAAAGGTCCTCGAGAGTGCTGGCCGTACAGCGAACAATTTATACCATGCTGGGTGTCCCTTGGGGTTTTCGCGTGAACCGGTTTAGGATTCAAATTTAAGGGAGTCATTTTCCAGATTATGTAAAAATAGGAGCAACTCAAAGGGGCTTGTAAGAAAAATGTTTGTATTTGGGGTCCTGGGGCTGGAAGCCGTGAGGTGCCTCCGGCTTCAATCATCTGCTCTTGTTTTTTTTAATCATGGTTGCAGTTTAAAGTTTGCTATGTGGGTGGTGGTTGTCAAAATTATGGGCCCTTTTGGGGTACCTATTATAGTACGGCACCTGTTACAGCATTTAGGGTACCCAAAAAGGGACCCTAATTTTGACAACCACCCACATAGTTCGGGGATGCTTCAAAGTCGACATCCCCAAACCCGGAGGACCTGGGGCCCGAGAGGGTTTAGGACAGGAGTTTAGGGTGTAGGGGTTGAGGGTTGAGGGTTTAGGGTTTAGGGGTTTAGGGGTTAGGGGTTTAGGGGTTCAGGGTTTAGGGTGTAGGGTTTGAGGGTTTAGGGGTCTGATGTTTCATTTGCACATGAGGCCACGCCTGGAGACCAGTCACACGTGACGTTTCTCGGATTCAACACAGCTTTTGGAACCTGGGGCTTCGGGTGAAGGATTTAGGGTTTAGGGCCTAGGGGTGTGCGGTTCAGGACCGGATTTTTGCCGGAAGCTTAAACGCCAAAATCAGGACATTCAAGACCGCTGGACCCAGCCTTAAGCGTGCTCGGTTAGTTTATCGTAGGCTTGCCATGAACTCAATTCAGTCTTTGGCAATCCGGGGTTTCCTGATCCGCCCCTCTGGCAAAGAACATGTCCACCTAGCAAACAACTCATGGTGGTGTGCCCCAAACTTAGGGTTTAAGGTCCAGGGCCCAGGGTTTTATTAAAGCATAGGATTCACAATCCATCCTTCCGAACATTGAGGCTACCCGCGGCACCCGACGAAGTTTGAACAGTTGTTAAACACATCAGATCGGGACACGGTTTAGGGAGTTTAGGGTTGAGGGAGCTAAATAAAGCCTTAGTCACTCTTCCAATTCTTCATTGAATTATGAACTACCTGCTATTATTGCTACTTCTTGGGGTATCTTACCTTAAACTACCAAACCCTACTTTTTTGTAGGTTCTTATTATAAACCCTAATATTATGGAATTTATAGGGACCCTACCAAACAAGTAGGTTTTGGTAGGTTAAGGCAAAGCTTAGGGAGTTTAGGGATTGGGGTCTGCAGGATGGCTTTCTTATAACTCCAGCTCTTCCGGGCTCCGTGTTTCTTAGTATCCACTTTACACTTTTTGGGATAATATTACCCACTATAAAACTGAAAATGTACATTTTTGGGGGCTTATGAACTCAGCAACGAGGGTTTGGTTTAGGACTATGTTTTTCCCCCTCTTGTGCTAAGGACCCAGAGCAGCGCTCTTCATTCTTTGTTCTTTTGAGGGTACCTTGTTGTTAGTTCATGTGTTATATAGCTACTATAGGGAACATGCAAGTCACATCGAGTCATCCTTGGTTTAATGTCCTCATGAGCTTGAACAGACGAAAGAAAGCTCTCGATCGATGCCGGATTGCAAACGGCTGCAAACACGCACCTCGCGACAGGACTACCGGTCTTCGGCGCGACGGGTGCGATGGTAGTGTTTGGGTGGATCGGCAACATATGTCGCGAAACATGCGCGCGACCGAGTGAAGGTGGAAGACCCAAGTCAACGGCACAGCAGATCGTGGAGACCGGACTGGAAGCAATCTTCGAGGATCTTACACTTGATGACGCGGGTGGACCGAACAGCAGGATGCCTGCAACCGATACAACATGGATGATGACATCCAGGATATCATTCCATTGCGACGCCAAGATGTAGCTAGCCTTTACAGTAACAAAAAACCTACCCCCCCAAACCGTATACATAACACCCTGAAGCCCTAAACCTCTAAATATCTCAGGCGATTGGAGAACTTGGAGGCGCAGCAACGAGAGGAGCAGGACGGACTTCTCTCAAAACAAAACCCTTGCGCCTTCCGTTTAAAGGGAGCTTCCAGTTTTCAAGCAACAAGGGGCGTTAATGCTTAGAATAGGATCCGTTTGAGGACTGTGACAGGACTATTATGCAGGGTTCATACGGATTTATAGACCGGCCTGACAATTCATCACTAGGTAGGCTGTCAGACCCCTGCATTTAGGTCTTCAGGGTTTCGGATGTTGGGTGTCCGTTGGATTTGGATGGTTTGGTTTGTTGAGTAAGATTCCAGTGTGAGTTCTTTCTTTGGGGTTGTGAGTTGCGGCTGCGGACCGGAGGTTGGAATTTTGCTCTCAAGACCTTGCAAACCTAAACCAGACCCAGAACAACAAAAAAGGACGCTCTTATATCATAGATCCTCCGGCTACTAACCTTTAAAAGAACCCTTCAGCCTTTTGGTGAGGCACGTCTGAATACGGAGTCTGCCGCTTTGAAAGCGCGCCTGCAGGCCATATGTTGGCTTCTTGATTTCGGGCAAAATGTTTGGCGTTTTTGGTCGAGGTTAGGAATCAGGGGCTTTAGCTTGGTTTTATCTGTGCGCAACACTTTGTTGTGGGTCCGGGATCGTAGTGAAGACCCATTTCCTGGCAGAGGGGTTTCTCGGGATTCAACCCAAACCTGAATAATCAAACCCTATGCAAGTGTACGACAACCCTAGTCTAACAATCAGGGCCCTAGACTACGAGACTGCCAGTGGCCCTGACCCCAACCTAACCAGTAGCCCCAAACCCCAGAACACAGCGGCGTATGACCCCTCAATCGTGTTGTCTAAATGTCCCGGTAGTACAACTATATGTGTATTATGTAACCCGATAATATGAGATATCCTTGTTAGGTTTGACTATTGGGAAAACGGGACAACGTCGTTCGCCACTCCGTCCCTGCATGTCACTCATGATCCCGATCATGTCCTTTCTCTATCTTAAGCTCTTGAACCTGGAAACCGTAATCCTTAAACCCTCAAAGCACAAACACTCAACCTAAAACCCTGAACCCTAAACCCAAAGCCGTGCAGGCTAAACCTAACTACTATAAGGCTCTGCCAATCCTGACGAGGTCGTAAGTCTCCCACGCCTAGGCCCTAATTTAAACCTTAAAGTTTTAAAGCCCGAGCAGTCAATGACCCACCTGAAACTGCAAAGCCCAAATCCTGCAGAGGTATACCCTTACCCGTGAGACCCCCGCGCACACACATACACACGCACACACACACACACCCACACACGCACACGCACACACACACACACACACACACACACACACACCCACACGCACACGCACACGCACACGCACACAAACACAAACACACACAGACACAGGCACAGACACAGACACAGACGCAGACGCAGACGCAGACGCATGCAGACGCAGACGCAGACGCNGACGCAGACGCAGACGCAGACGCAGACGCAGACGCAGACGCAGACGCACGCACGCACACACGCACACATGAAGACGAAAGCACATGCCAACTTCTTTGTTGAAGGCTCTTGAGCTGCGCCTGGCAGTGGCTTGGCAGAACGAGTGGGGGATGTTGACATCTCGGGGTTTTGTAGGGTTTCTTTATGGTTCCTCTGGCTGATACACTCGGAATTCATTTCAGGGTCCCCTTAAGGGCCCCTGTCAGGATTTTGGGATGTGGCGGTCGGCGTTTCAGGCTTGAGGCTTCAGGGCTTTATACGGGTTCAGGGTTTTAACATTTAGGCGTCTAGGTTTCAGGGGATGGGGGTTTTCAGACCAACTGAGCTCTCTTCCATCCTTGTCCAGAACATGGTAGCTGTACTTCAGGACCATCCTTTGCAACATACAACTCGAACTTCAAAAGCCACTTAAGCCTGAAGATTCTGATGCTTACCCCCTGAGTAAGCCGCAAAGCCTGGATAGGGCTGAGACAGAAGCGCTTCAAGGTCTCAACCAGCTTGTGGCATGGGAAAGGTACTGCCGTCAACCCCAGCCCCATCTTTAACCCACAACGGCCGATGTAGACCCCTGACAAACACACGAAACTAAACCCCCTAAACCCTAAACCCTGACTAAACCCTAAACCCTAAGTAAAGCTGCATAGAACGCACCACAAATCCTATGTCAGCAGAACTTGTAAGAAGCCTTGTAAGACCGAGCTACTATAGGAGCCTAAACAATTAACCATACCCATACTATTTTAGGGGCTCCTTATAATTATAACTATAGTATAACGGGCCCCAAAACCCTATTCTAATTATTACGGCCGCTATATTAACCCAAGGCGGCTGCCCTGGAAAAGATTTCCGCGCAGGCATCCTCGGCACACAAGGCTCACATATCCATTTCTTGAACATCTAATCAGGGTTCTGCTAGGTAGCTGGGTGTTGTGAGAATTTCATACGGGCTTCTTCGTGGACGATTGTGTTAGTAGACTTTGAACATGGTGCTTAAGCCTTAAGGTCCTGTTTTCGTCCCGGAGCCGGGCTTCATAAGGCAGGCGGTTCTAATTAGGGTCCCTTGTGTGTGCCATTCTTGTGGACAGATGCCTCTACCTCGTAGGCCGCCGAAGTTTAGAGCAACATGGTGGTCACAAGGACTTAAACTGCATCAACCCGGGTTTAGGTTTTCTGGGAGACTTCGTAACCTCAAGCATTAAACTTCACACTACCTAAACCTATCTTTACTTGAGTTCAATCCCCAGACCCGTGGGAGTTTGAAGCCGTCTTTCGAACTTCGAACCTCCAAGCCTCGACCCGAGCCGCTCGTCCAAGTGGGCTAATGAACCCTGATGGGTGCAAAAGCATGTTTTCAAGAATGGAGCCTCCATGACACCCTGGGAGGATTGATATAGTATGCAACCTGCATAAAACCGTTGGTAAAACCTCATGAAGCTCCTGTTCGACCTTCCAGAGCTTCTACGAAACCCAAGATGCTCGCATAAGGCCCTACGAAACCCCATAAAACCCTTGAGCAACCAACCCTGTTTCATTTAGCAGAAAACGTACGAACTTATCACTGTTCATGAGTCGTTCTCTAAATTAGGGTCCCTTTCTAGGTCCTCAAAGTAGCACGGCACCCTTCTAAAACAAGGACCCTGAAAGGGGTCGTAGTTTAAAGAACAATCCAAATCACCAAAGCGCCAAGCACCAGGCGCAAGAGAGTTTGGAAGTTCGTATGGCACGACTGGAGGCGTTAGGGATTTGGATTCTTTGGGCGTTTAGGGTATAGATTTCACGGAAGTTTGGCGTTTAGGGTTGATTACAATGGTCTCTCAAGTGATCATTTAGTCTTTCGTTGCCGGGGTGGGGGGGGGGGCGGGGGGGTTTATAGGGTCTTGGATTTTAAGGTTTAGGTTTTAAGTTTGAGGGCTCATGTTTTGGTATGTAGGTTGTCGGGTTTAGCTTTTAGTTGTTGCCTGTTTGCTTAGGGGATGTTGTGGTCAATGATCTTGCCGGTTGACGCCAGGTATCTGTACTGCTTGCGTTGTGGCCATGCTGTTGATGCCTGGTAATACTGCCTTTGCTTCGCAGCCATTACACAGTCTGTCATCACTGCTGATTAACCTCATCGTTGATGTTTGTCAGCACGGCTATCATCATCATCACCATTTCCTCAGCCCTGCAAACGCTGTTGGTACTAGTACGTTTTGTTGCTGTAACCATCAACGTTTAGTGTGGTTGTGGATGCAGGACTGCTGGTGTTTGGGGAATATAAATAAGACAGAGGTTGCTTATCGGTCTGTAGGTCAGACGGTAGGTAGGTAGGTCACTCGATTGATGGCTGGTTGGGTGGCTGGAATGATGGATGGATGGGTGGCTGGAAGGATGGATGGATGGATGGATGGATCCGGTTGCATGACTGCATGCGTGCGGCGAAGAGTATCTTGACTTTGGGTTTATGGCGTGAGGTCATGACGGCCGGGTCGGTGTTGCTAGAAGCTCCAAACCTGGCACGGCCTAAATGCCCTAGACCTCAAAATCCGAAAATCCCGAGATCCACCCTTAAAGCCTTAAGTCCCAAAGCTCGCAGCCTCTACATTCCCGTAAACGCCTTTAAAGAAGCCCCATCTAGAATACCGGGCGTTGTTTTTGCTTCCGCTCCTTGGGTGAAGGGGCGCTAGTTACTTTAGACAAACAGCTCAAGGCCCTGACAAGCAAAGCCTCATCTCTGAGAGTCAGGACCCAAATCTTTGCTAAAATCCGACAGTTAAGCCCTGAACCCAAAAGAAAGTATGGAACAATGCGTACATATATAAAGGCCCGTGAACCGTAAACAAGTCGAGCAAAAGATGGGTTTCCGAGGCTGTCACATCGACATCTTCCGCACAAGTCGACAGCTCGGAGTTTTCTGCTTGTTTTTGGACGGACGAGGGTTAGTGGGGCCGGGGGCGGCTAGGGAACAGAGTGTCGAGATTCAGGTTAGGCCGGTTGGGAATCAATTTAGTGGTTCGAGGTTCGCGCTCATGATGTAAGGTTTTACGCAAAGATCAGTTTCGGGAGTCTAGGGCTTAGGACGAGTTTCGGATCGAGTGTTCGCTTAGAAGTCCAGTTAGGCTTTGCGATTTGGGTTTAGGGTTTAAAGTTTAGAGCAGGTCCACGGTACAGAGCCTAAGCTTCAGGCTTAAGCATCCGTGAACTGTTACACGACAATCGAGACCACGGAAGAAAAAGACTCGCCGGGCCGCCACACCTGGGGAAAATGCTACAGGGGCCTTAATAATTTCCTATACTACTTTGGGGGTTCCTTCTTATAATTATAGTATAGTACACCCCCCAAAACCCTATTCTAATTATTGAGGCCCCTGCATTATTGCACCCTAAATCCTAGGAGGACAACAAGCCCGTCGCAAGCGCTACCCTAAACTTGGAACCACTAGCTTTGATTACAACGGGGAACAGGCATAGGTGCCCCCCTGCCAACCCTAAACCCTAACTCGGTGCAGTTGTGCTGCTTCTTGCCGCAGCCCTTTGGCTTTGTGAGAGGTCGCCGGAGAAGCTGCTATAGTTACTGTGTGTTATTCTCGTGATGATAATCCTTATCAGTACTTATCAGTACTAGCGTTGGGCACATGTAGATTTGCAGCCTACAGACTCAGCTAGCTAATCCGGAATGAACCTCAAGCCATGTCCGACAGAGCCACCACGCATGTTAGGTTCGCGCTTTGGGAGTACGCATGCCAAGTCGTGCGCTACCTGAAATGCAGCCACAGGCATATGCCCAACAGAAAGGCACCTCTTCCGGAACCTACCTGTATTGGGCAAGCTCAGGAGTCCTAGGCCGGAAGCGCAGTGCCGGTTAAGTTCAGGAACGTGTCGGGCGAAGGCTGTCCGCGGCGCCATGGGAGTGCATACGAGGACGAAGATCCATGCAACCTTTGCTTCCTGGCTTAAGCCCTGAATAGCATTTATGAAGGATTCTTCATAAGGGTTTCTGAGGGTTCATGCGGGACAATTTGGGATTTAGTGCGTGAGGGGCCCAAGACCATATAAACGTAAGGATCTCGCAGAACATGCCCTTTTCATTGTCCTAGTGCCCCGAAAGCATAGGATCCGTTTGTTTATGTGGTCTTTGTGGGGCACGTCGAGCCCTTAGCTCTCAGGGTTTTGGGCTAGGGTTTAGGGTTCAGGGGTCCAGCTTTGGGGTATGATGCTTTGAGGGTTCAGGCTACTGCCCATTTCATCCCGAGCTCTGACAATTGACTCAGAAGAGACCGCTTCCAAGATCTTGACAATAGGGTTGATAGTTTACCTGGGCCCTACGGAACCTACCTTTTTAGGGCTCCTTATTATGAGTTCCTTATATAAGTCCTTAAAAAGGTAGGTTACCTAGGGTCAAGGTAAGGTTTAAGGGATCAGGCTCAGAGGTTTGAGGTTGGGTTAGCATACGCGACTCTTTTTTATGAACTTGGGTGTTTATGAGCTGGTCTCCCTAAGACCCTAAGAGAAACTTGAATATGCACTCGCCAGCTGCTTTTCGTGTGTTGGATGTAGATTTAGGGCTAATTACCGGGTTTAGGATTTAAGGTTCAGGGTGCAGGGTTTTGACATGTTGGATTTAAGGGGGCAACGGTGTAGTGGCTCAGGGGGCAGGGTTTGCCGTCTCGGACCAGGAGTTGTGGGTTTGGGTACGTAGGATTCTAGGTTGAGGCAGGCGGGAGGTCGCTGCATCCTTTCCGCGGGCTTTGAAGAGTACCCTAAACCTTAAACCGTGTTTGAAGAGTAGAGTATTGCCTGGCAGCTCAGGACTAAACCCTGACCAAAGACTGCATGACCAAAAAATTGTGAAATGCCAGATATCTCTGGTAGAGAAAGAGAACATACCTTAACCCGCAGTAGGAAGCCCTCTATAGTTTAAGGAGGACTCCCCAATGAAAGCTGTTCGGCTTCCTGCCTAAAGCCGCAACATCCGAGGAGCCCAAGACAGACATGAAGGCCTTGTGCGTCCATTCGATTGCATTACCTGTTGTCTGCAGAACCCCGATCGCTCCATCGCACCCCCAAAGCCCTCAAGCAAAGATCCTACACCCCACACCAACACCCTCAAAACACAACTAAAACCTCGCACCCCGAGCCCACTTTTGAGAAAAAGAGAAAGCATTGAGCCCCGTAGCGGTCGGTTGCTGAGGGTATGCTTGGATTTCCGGGAATGGAGATCTAGTTTAGGTATCAAGTGTAAGAGGCTTTCCCCGAATGAACTGCAAGGGACCAAATTTTGGGTAGGGTCTCAAAGTCATGCCAAGTGTGCAAGCTCACGGTGTAGGCGTCAGGTTGTAGGGCGTACAAGACTTAAATCGATGCTAGATGACACCACGGTCTTGCGAGCCCAAATAAGAACTTCTACTTGTCAGACCCCAGCAAAAGAACACCCTATAAAGCCTTCACTAAGTTAGATGCTGTGTGTACGAAAAGAATTGACCAGGAGCACTTCGACCACACATTTAGCTCCCGGAATGAATTTTTAAATTCACGATTCTACAAGTCTTGAACTTGAGATGTCACAAGTCTTGAACTTGAGATGTCTGCAGCCACAGAGACCAATACCGTATTTTGCCAAAACCCTTTAAGAAGGAGAGGACCTTGGATAATCAAGGGCTTCTAAACACTAAATTTCCGTATAACAGTGTGAATTGTTAGCAGCTGCCGACAGCGTCGTTGTCACGCCGAGCCTTCGTTGTTATTGTTGTTGAAGAGGTCTGACTCTGAAGCCCTTACAAAAAAGTGGCCTTATAAAGACTCCGATATTCAGAAACCGACAGCAGGAGTCAAATTTCTCGGACGACGGTGACATCAAGCAGGCTCGCAGAGCGGACTCGCCGATCTGCGATTATCTAAGTGTCGTGCCGGGAACGCAACAATCCATGCACGCAGCAGCTTGAGGATCTACCGCTTCCAGCACCAAGAAACTCCGAAACCCGCTTGTTTCCAACGCCAAATATCCTTGCTGGGCACCAGCCACGGAAGGCCGTGCAAAAGTCTCCATAGCCTTGTATAGATTGCATAAGGTTCTTCAGCATGTCCTTAAAGGGCGCTATGGTACAGTTTTGGTGCAAGACCCGAATGACTAAGGCTAAGGTATATAGCGATAAAATTTTCGGCTTTGTGCCTCATGTGTTTATGTTCAAGGCTTGGGGATAGAAGGTTTCGGAGCACAGCCCTATGCCCCAAGTTTACGGGCGGAGGCCTTTGACCGTGGTGATAACAGAAGCCGGGGTCGAGGGTGTAGGGGATGACC
Organism: Symbiodinium sp. clade A Y106; assembly: GCA_003297005.1. Classification (NCBI taxonomy): domain Eukaryota; class Dinophyceae; order Suessiales; family Symbiodiniaceae; genus Symbiodinium; species Symbiodinium sp. clade A. Next base: position 68,730 of record BGNK01001064.1, on the reverse strand, counting down.
TGAGAGCACTACTTAAAGCCTCTAAAGACCTAAAGTGTCAGGGTTCCCTGCTACGTCGTCCTCTTTGTTGTGTATTTAAAGCAGGCAGGACTATTTTGGGGTAGGCACCAAAATCCTACAGCTCCAGAGCCCGAATCTCTACTCTTCGAGAAAAGTACGAAATCACCCAAGAAGCAGGAGGTGGGCGACTGCCGTGCTCTGGATGGCATGTCCCCTCTTCAGGACTCTCCTTAACGGGTTTAGAGCATTGGGTTGAGGCTCTAGGTTCTTCGAGTCATTCATCACCCCCTATCCCTATACCCAGACCCCCGGGAGGATCCAAAAAGTAGATCCCTTAAGGGGGTTCCTATAAAGTACCCTTTATAATAGTAGCTAGGGTCGCAAATTAGGGGATCTACTTTTAAGATCCTCCCGGGGGTCTGGGTACACCCTCAGCCCCAAGTCCTGGCGTGCCAGTCAAGGGCGTAGGCCTCCGTCCGTCAGGGCAATGCTGAAAGCAGATGGGAGTTTCCGAAAATTAGGGGTACCTCATTTTGGAGTCTTTATAAAAAGGATCCTACTATTTAGGGTCCTAGATTAGGGTCCCCTGTTTTCGGAAACTCCCAGATGATGATGATGAGCCATGGCTAGGGCTGGGGCGTTACGTCGGGGATCCGGACGCCTTGACAAGGCTTAGTTTAGGGTTGGGGTTTAGGGGGTGGGGTTTACAAGGTTTGGGTTAATTCAGGGTTGCAGGTATTAGTAACAACATCCCCGTTATGACAAGACAAGCACCGTAACCCGAAAACTCTTAAGCCGTTGAAATACAGAGGGGATTCTTCTCATGGGTTCGGATTTGTAGCACCACGAGCTTTATTCAGTTACGCTGCATGTATCGTGGGACGCCCAAAGTTTGGTGAAAAAGGCATTAGGGTTCGCATGGAAGGGTTCAAAACACGAAAAACCCTAAACCCAACTACCCTAAACCCTAAACCCTAAACCCTAATCAAAACAGGAATCCCAAACCCAACTACCCTAAACCCTAAACCCTAACTATCCGAAAGCTCTGTCGCCTTGGGCTTGGCCCGGAGTCGCTCTTGTAGCTTGTAGGAACGAGGGCTTAGGGTAGAAGACCAGGTTCGTTGTGTTTGAAACCCTAAACCCCTAAACCCCTGAACCCTAAACCCCTAAACCCCTAAACCCTAAACCCTCAAACCCTATAGCCTATAGTTCAAAGTTTCAAACTGATACCAGGGCTTTGGAACCAGCTCGAAGCTTGAGGGTTCGAGGTCATCAACAGTCGAAGCGTTACATACATACCTGAACCCTCCGTCTACCCTCTATACAATCCCGCATACCGAGGATGAGGGGTCATATGCCCTTGTGATTTCAATGGCACGAGGAGGGTCCGGGTCCTGGTAGGTTACTAAGGTGTTTCGATTTCAGGGCCCCTGCTTTCTGCGCAGGAGTACTGCAATGCGGCGAGTTGCTCGGTGACATTTGCGATCCAAGGATTGCTAGTGGCTTCTTCAGGGATTCAAGTCAGAGCTGTCTACAAATTCTGTGGCACAGACAGGGGTTACTTGCCGGCAGGCTTCCTTTTGAGGTACGAGTTCGCGGCGCAAAATTCCGCAAGGAACCTTGAAGTAGAACGGCCGGATCAGGAGTTCAGATGGGAGTTCGGATGCCGTAAAAGCCATGAGATAGGCACATGACATCGACAGGCGGTTGCACCACAACACATGAGATATGTCGGCTTTCCGTGAATCCTCGTCACTACTTCAGCCTTTCTCAGCCATGCCCCTCAACCCTAAAAACCCCGGGGGACTCTTAGACTGAAACCTTAAAGTTTAAATCCTGGAATCACCCTAAGCCAGCCTTTATCCCGGCATCCTAAGCCTTACGCGCAACACCGTACTGTCTGCACCGAAGACATGGTCCGATGCCCAATGCCAGTGTCGCTTAGGTCTCAGATAGCAGGTGTCGACTGGCCGTTTCCGATTTCTGGTTTTCAGGGGTTTTTAGGGAAGGGCTTGGAGGCTTGAAGACTCTGCATTCGACAACGCATGGCCTATATAGCTGAATATTCGCAAAACTCCTCATCTAATTGTCATCTTAAGTGTACCCTGAACGCCCAACGAAGGAGATCTTTCAACAAAGGGTTCTAGGGCTTAGCATTTCGGATAGCGTATGGGGCACGTTGTAAATATGTGCAGGAACCGTAAGGGGTAGTATCTGGGACAGTAGTACGATTTTGTTCAGGCCCAAATTGATCCCTTGATCCTAAACCCTAAACCCTCAACCTGAAACCCCTCAACCTTTAACCCTAAATCCCAAACCACAAAACCCTAAGCCCGAAAGCCCCGCCAACTCGAGGCATGCTGGCTCCAACGTTCGTCTGCGTGCACCTGGATTGCAAGATCATAGGATTTAAAGTCCAGGGGTTTTGATTTGGGGTTCAGAATTTAAAGTTTAGGGCTTAGGGTTAGTGTCAAGACTGAGGGTTTACGGCTTGCCTTAGCCGGCGATAACCGATTCCTTCTGGTGGAGTCTTCACAAAATTGACCCTAAACCCTACACCCGGACACCACCGAGACCGACACCGACTCGTTTTTGTAGAGCCCTTACCAAATCGATGCTTGTACTGGAATCTCTTTAATTTCGACTGCCGGTTCAGAAAAGTATCTTCCGAAGCAGTCACGAATACAAGCGCAGTTTCTTCAAGGGCTTGCTAGAACAGCCCGGCTCGAGCTTCCTGCCGCCTGGATTTTGAGCCCTGCCCTGCTCAGAAGCCAAAGCCCCACACTCCGAACCCACAAAAAAAAACCCTTTCATTAACCCGGAACCCGAATTGACATGTCTAAGCCGTCCTTTAATTGGCTGCTGGGGATTTTCGATGTAATTGCAGCACCATAGTAAGATGCCGATTCCTGCTCTTATAGAACAACTACAAGTCACCTTAGTAGCACCTTTTGCAACGCTGTATATCAAGACGCTAGGCCCCAAGTTCAGTTTCATATATTCGAAACTCAGTGATTGAGCGCTGAACACGAGGACCCTTAAACCCCGAGATAATAATAAAAGCACACGGCCCCTCCAAAAAACCTAAGCCCTTGTAGTAATCAGCACTCATATAACCCCTTATCGTAATACTTAGCGGAATCCTTAAGCATGAAAGGACTCCTCGCCGTAACGGAACCCTCATAATTGGGCGACCGCAGGTCTTTCTTCCTGTGGCCTCCGTATCCTGGCTTCTTCTCCTGGCGGCATGGCCTTCCGGCTCAAGATCTTGATGTTTTTGAGTTTGCCAGGGTTTAGTATTTAGGATTATTTAGGATAGATCTTGATGTGTTGGGTTGTTATGAAGGTTTACATGCATGAGTATTCGTGAGCGTTTTACGAAGGGTTTCCTCAGTTTTCTCGGCGCTTTATGAGAGCTTGACAGGGTGTTCATTGATAGAGCGATTTATGAGTGCACCGGTTTCTAGGCGATTTGATCAGGGTTGCGTGGGGTGTTTGGCGAACTGCGGGCTTTGGGACTGAGGATGTAAGCTCTTAGGTTTCGGGCTGTTAGAGTTTAGGCTTTAAGCAGTTCGGTTTGACGTCTTGGCGGCTTTCTTTTTCTTCTGAGTTCTTGTTGAGAGGTTTAATTTGAGTTACCATAATAAGGAGACCATCCTATTTACCAGGGATCCCTAATTATTATGGTAGCTTAATCTAAAAGCCTTAACAACAACGCAGTCTTCGGCTTCGGATCTATCGGGCTGCTAGAACCACAATAATATGGACACCAGGATTCGTGTCTTAACCCCGATGGTTAAGTCTAGAGAGCTGCCTACATGACTGCCTTCGTCGTGCTCTGACTGAACTCCAATGAAAGGTTATATAACGGCTGCCATGAGACTTTGTATAAATAATGAAATATTTAGCACCCAAATCCAAAAGATGTAGGGATGCTGCAAACCCTAAACCCTACCCAGAACTCAGATTAGGTCTGATGACGGGTGCCGTGCTCTTGCATCTTCCCTTCAGCTGCTCGGTCTGTACTTAGGGTTTTGGGTTTTGGGCTTCGGGCTTTAGGGTTCGGAGTTCGGGAGTTGAGTCTAAGGTTTACGGGAGTTTAGGGTTTAGGGTTTCCGGGAGTTTAGGGTTTGGGGTTTACGGGAGTTTAGGGTTTAGGGTTTAGGGCTTACGGGAGTTTAGGGTTTAGGGCTTACGGGAGTTTAGGGTTTAGGGTTTACGGGAGTTTAGGGTTCAGGGTTTAGGGCTTACGGGAGTTTAGGGTTTAGGGTTTAGGGCTTACGGGAGTTTAGGGTTTAGGGCTTACGGGAGTTTAGGGTTTAGGGCTTACGGGAGTTTAGGGTTTAGGGTTTACGGGAGTTTAGGGTTCAGGGTTTAGGGCTTACGGGAGGGGTTAGGGTTTAGGGTTTACGGGATTTTAGGGTTTAGGGTTTACGGGAGTTTAGGGTTTAAGGTTTAGGCTTTGCGGGGGTTTAGGGTTTAGGGTTTACGGGAGTTTAGGGTTTAGGGCTTACGGGAGTTTAGGGTTTAGGGTTTACGGGAGTTTAGGGTGTGAGAGAGTTTATGGGGGAATGCAGATGTAGGCTTGCAAGACTTTGTAGTTACACCTTTCAGGGTTTAAGGTTCGAGGGGGTTTGAGGGTGTGGGTTTTTCGGGGCTTCAGGTGTCAATATAGTTGCGTACTAGCCTTCATAATACCAGAACTCCCAGACTTTAAAACCTAAACATCAAACACAGCAACTCTAAACTTTCAGCCCCACCTCTGCACCCCGAGGTCCAAAAATCGGAGACCGCAAGCCATGAAGACTACAAAGAAACTCTAAACACAAGGCGGGTCTCTGAAAAATGTGCTCTGATGAAGACGCTTGGTGTTTTTGACGAATCAGGCCCGTGAGTGCTGCCGCAAGGGCTTCAGCATTGTATCGTCGCCGTCGGTTCGACCTAAGGCTTCAACAAGTCAAGCTAAAGCTAAGTAGTAAGACTGGCTTTATACGGCTTGATTTGTTGATATGAGTTTCGCGTGTTTGTTGTTTGTCTTGTTTCAGGTGTGTTGATGTCTCTCTGGGACCCATAAGGCTGCGCCTACCACTTGCTCCTGGCCACACGCAGCTTGCGCCATTCGACAGATTGCACGGTGGCTTGGTAGCCCTATGCTTCTAAGTCATGCGTTTCGTGTTTATGTTTTGTTGTTTTCCCCCTAAGTTTTCCACTGCAAGCCAGATCGACCTAAACAGGTAGAGCTGCGTAGGGCTTCTGGCGCCCTAAACCCTCCCGAAGCCCTACAGCAGAAAGTCCCAAAACCAGATCTAAGGCTAGCGACAAAGAACGACCAAAAGACAGCTAGAAAGGTCGGTGGAGCGCAGAATGATCTGCAGATTCTTCCTGGGCAAGCCACAAAGCCCAATCTTTATCCCTATACCTTACAGTGGACCCTAGATTATATAGGAATACACGGCTTCGCGTCATTATTTTGAGGTATGTTCCTCAACTAGGGGGTACTGGACTCTAGGACAATTTGCAAAATGCCGCCGAACCCTCAACCCTCAACCGTAAGCCTCCCGTAGGCTTCCCTAAGCAGTATCTGCGTGCAGACGGAAAAGACATGGGTGTTACGGTTCGGTTCGGTACGGTTAGCATTGCCTGCGGTTTCCTTCGATGATGTGCCTGTCGGTACGGTCCGGTTCGGTGCCACCCACCTCCCACCCACCCCGAGGTGGTGGGAGGTGGGAGGTGGGAGTGGGGGGTGGGGAGGTGGGAGGTGGGAGGTGGGAGGGCTTCGGTTCGGTTTGGTGAGTTTGGTGCGGTCCCAAATACTTCGGTTCGGTTCGATACGGGAGCGGGCGGTTCGATACGATACTCGGTGAATGTATTGTTGAACCGGCCATGAAAGAGCTTTCAAAAAAAAACTAAACCCTAAATCCTAAACCCTAAGCCCTAAACCCCAGCCGAAGAAGCCTTGTTTGAGATCTCTCGGAACTTCCCTGCCCGGCACATCCTCTTAGGCCCGCCGCTTGGACCAAACATTCATCCACGTTACTTGTGCCTTGGCTTCAGCAATATGGGGCCCAAATCATGACCAATACTATTATTGTATATTATTGTGAGGGTTCCATTTTAGAACTAGAGTATAATGTACCCCAAAACCCCATTCTAATTATTAAGGCCGCACATGCCCAGTGCTCCGAACATCCTGCAACGGAGACCGTTCCCCCAAGCACTTCCCCTAAACCCTAAACCACTGCCTGACGAATGTCCGACCGAACCCTGAACTCCAAAACCCTAAACTCTGAAACCCAAGCACTTCAGTAGCAATCTTTCATAAGGAATCCGAAACCCTAAGCTAACCCTAAACCCCAAGCACTTCAGTAGGGATCTTTCACAAGGAATCCTTCGTGAGGGGATGGAGCCTCCGGGAAGACGTGGAGCCTTAAAGCTCAGGATTTCTGATTCAACCTTCGGCTTCAGGGCTTGTGGTGGTTTGGGGTTTAGGGTGTAGGGTCTAGGGTTCTACATTTGAGGGTTTAGGGTTATAGGTTTGAGGGTTTGAAGTCTGGGGCTTTAGGGGTTTTTATGGTTATACTCGAACTAAACTAGCTAGACCAAACACCCTAGGCCCAAAACCCTAAACTCCACAAGCCTCAGTACCCGGACGACTACCATGATGTCAGGTTTTTTGTGCCTTTGGCAATTTGTTCCGCTAACCGACAACCCACGGCACAGATCCTTCAGTTTGAAGCCAAAACGAAAGACAACGCATTCGCGTCCTACCTAGATCCACTCTCGGAACATCCTAAATCCGAAACCCCAAACCAGACATCTGAAACGCATCTTGCGACATGGGAAATCCCTCAGTGTACCAAAGTTTACCTGCAAACAAGGTCTTTTAATACCATCAAAATGCGGTCACCAAACTTTTTTAATTCTCTGCACTTCCCTTGTGCTACCTTGTATCCCCTTAACCCGAAACCCTAAACCCTAACCCCGCCCTCCCAAAAACGAATGCGAGGCCTTGCCACGGGATGCGCTCTCAGCGCCTCAGAGGTCTTCACTGCTTTCTGCGTGATGCTCAACTTGTGCTTTGGCTTCAAAGTGTTTTTTGTTTTCTAGGGGACCGGTAGGTTGTTGTGGTTTGTTGTTATGTTTTTGTTGATTAAGGAAGTTGTTATGGTTTCAGCGGTACGTAGAGGGTTCAAACACGCAAACTTTCCCAAAGCCTGTGACCCACCTGCTTCGTGTGGTTGGACCCTCTAGGTGCAGTTTTACGATAGGGCTTGTAACGGTTTTTCAACGTTTTTGTGACGGGCTTTAGGTTTTAGGGGTTGAGGGGGTTCCTGGCGTTTAGAGTTTCGGGCTTTGGGGATTCAAGAAGGTAAGGGTTTACAAGTTGGGCTCTGAGCGAGCTGCACTACGTATTCAGAATCTCAAGCATCTAAAAAGATCCTATCCGACACCAGACTTCTAGGAGCTCGAAACAATTCGTCGTTGGGCGTACGGATTTTGACAACAGACGGCCAGGGAAATAGCTCAACCGCGGCTTGTGTGTGTGTGTGTGTCAACTAGGTTAGGTGTTTATATGCAGTTGAAATCTTGGCTTCAATAACAAAGTCGGTCGAAACCTGCTTGTGGGACCAGGTATTGCTAGGCGTCTTGAGAGGGCTCTTGGGGTGTTGAGAGCAACAAGAAACCCCGAACCTTGATCCACCAATGCCCAGAGGCTAAACACTAGATTCACGGGGTGGATGTAGGATTCAGGGTTGGCTTTAGGGTTTATGAGCCTGAACTTAGACTTAAGTTGCTTGATGGCTCAAGCCGACGAAAATCAATGTACACGTCTCCAGGTACTTCATCGGACGGCTGTGGGCGCCTAAAGACGCCGGCGTCTCCGAACGGATGGCTCCCTGTCCAACATTCGGGGCATGCTCAAAGCTGGGAGCTCCAGTTCTGTAGGGTCCTTATGAAAAGGATCCTACCCTCATACAGAAGGGTCCCTTACATGCTATTCTTCATGCTCCTACTTGGGACTTTTAGCGAATGGCAAAGGGCACTGTCAAGCGGCTGCATGCACATTTCTGGAGAAAGTAAGTCAAGCGTTATGTTAAGATGACGTTTCCTGACGACAGAAGATACGGACCTTAGGCTGCATCTTCATTCACGATCCTCAATCCCAACAGCTCCCCTCTTTCGGCAACCAGCAGCCACCCGCTTTGGGGTTCGAGTGTGATGGCTTCGGCGCTGTGCATTGTTTTTGGGCGTTGCAGTGCTTTGTAAGGGTTTACGCTGTTGTATAGGGTTCTATAGGGGTTTATGGTTGAGGTTTTATGGGATTTTAGGTCTTTAGCTTTTTAAAAGATCTGCAGGCTCTGGGGGTTCAGGGTTTTGGGGTTTCGGGCTTTGGCAGTTCAGGCTTGAGGGGCTTGATCCTCTTGCCCGAACAATACAGGACCTTTTTCCTGACAGTTATGGGCAAAGGTAGATGTTTTAGAGTCCAGCTAGGATTGATCGGTCGTGGTTCAGGATTGAGGGATGTATGCATTTGGTGTTGTTACCTGTTTTTCTTCGTAGCTGAGTCGAGGATAGCATTTGTTTTGATATCTTTTTTGATGTAAGTACAGCTGAGTTGTGCCGTAAATAGAGAGTGGTGAGCTTTCCTGGTTCCGCGGACTCAGCTATCCTCTAACCCCAAACGCCAACCCGCCAAACATAAACTATAATCCCGCAACCCTAACCCCAACCCCCCAAACGCAAGCCAACCCACCCTAAACCCTGTATACCCCCCAAAACAAACTAGAACCGAAAGCTTGCGGCTTATGTAAAGCAATGGGGATGTTGCGCTACTCGAAAGGAGGACCGTGGTTTTAGGTTCAAAAGAAGAATTTGTGGTTTAGGATCTCGGGCCCGACGAAGCCCAAAATCGTGATGCCGAACGAAGTCCAGTTCTTCGCCTACTACAGGGGCCTGAATAATTACCAATACCGTTTTGGGGGCTCCCCATTATAAGTATAGTATAATGGGTCCCAAAATCCTGTTCTGATTATTAAGGCCCCTATATTACACTAATTCCGAACATGTGGGCCTTTGCAGCGAGTTTGGATTCGGAACAAAATTGTCCCGGTATAGAAAGCTCTCACTCCGGACGAAAATCTACGACTCTAAACCTCAAGCCCCAAAACCCAAACAATGAAAAACACAATAAACGAGGAAGCAAGAACGAAAACCGCACTAGCAAAGAAGCCCAGAAGAGACAGAAGACAAACGGCAACTCACGACAACAAACCCTAAAGCCTAAACCTTATAAACCCTAAACCCCAAACCTTATAAACCCTAAACCTTGTAAACCCTAAACCTTGAAACAAGAAACAGGCTAACATTGGCCTGGGGTCGATGCTATATGGGATGCCATCGCTTTTCCGAGGACCTGTCATCAAGGTTTAGGCCTAAAGTTTAGGGTCTTGCGCTTATTCACGGAAGTTGTTCGGTATACCGGGGAGTGCATGTGTTAGTCTTGCGCTAGACGGCGTGCTCGCATCGAAGGTTGCCTTTCGGCCTGCTTATGGCGGCCCGATTTCTTTTCTCAGATTCTCCCACCCTGCGCCGTTCATGAGAGTAGCAGCACATGTTGTATTTTTGAAAAGTACATGCTGCGTCTGTTCCAGGCAGTTGCGCCAGTTGTAGTCCACCTCAGGCTCTCTTCTGAACCCTCAACCCTTCGCTCCCCAAAGGTCTTTGCAAGACCCTAGCAAGCCCAGCGGTTTTTGGGGTCGTGAGTTTGATCGGAGGTATTGGAAAGTATTAGAACTTTCTGTCTATGCCCGAAACGAAACCTTGTGTCGCTCCAATGTGCTTGCAACCTGGCTATAGATTCGACAGAGACCCTACATCGCACTAACCTTAAACCCGAAACCCCCCAGCCGGAAGGAGACATCTACCATGTGCTGCCTCAAAGCTGCAGAGGATGTTTAGTAAACCCGAAGCCCTACGGTGCAAGAGCCGATGCTGTAACCCCGTGTGTAACCCTAAGCCCTAAAGGGCATCACAAGTTTTTGGGTAGGAGTGGTGGGGCTTGACGTTGGGATATTGTGGGAGTAGGCAGATGTACAAGGCCCCCTAAAGGTTTAGCTGTGCCGATCTTGAGCCAGTTTCAACATTCAGCTATATCCAAGGCATCAAGCCCGCAACCCAAACCTGGACCCGGAATCGAAGGATCGACGTTCGGGCCCCGCCCCCCAAGACGGGACCCTAGACCCTAAACCCAAGTGAGGGATGATAAAAACTCCCGAGAGCATTTTTTAAGTAGATGCGTCCGTAAGTTGAGAGCAATCGAATAACGGAATTAAGGGTCAAGCAAATCAGTGGGCGGTTTACGCACCCTCAACTGTAGTCTGCAAACAGGAACCGAAGCTTTTTCATCAACAAAGTTTTAACCGAGAGCCCAAAGTCTACGCTAGGAATGAACTCCGACGGTCCGTGTGACTGGTCCCCATGTAAGGTACGTATAGGATCCTTCAAGAGTTAATTAGTAGGGTTGTACAGGGTTTATAAAGTTTGTTTGTAACAAGGGTCTATGAGGGCTTCAATCGTTAGTGTTAATATTGCTCGCGCTGATTCGAATAGTACAGGTGTTGTATCATGTACCCACACCTGATGGAGTCACCAAGGTACATGCAACAGGAGTCTGGTACGACCTCCAAGCTTGCAGCGTTAAAACCCAAAGTATCTACATGGTGGGCCACAAGAACGAGTTACGGCATTCCTCAGGGCTGCAAGTCATATGTTTTGAGTTGTTTTGATGTGGTATACCCGGACAGCCAAGTCTATAGTTGGAGTTTGGTAAGACCTCAAAAGCTTAAGCCCCGAGTCCCGCATGCCCTTACTTACGGACCTGAAGCCCTCAACCCCCGAAGCGCTAAACCCCTAAACCCTAAACCCCGAAGCCCAGAAGCGAATGTGTGCTGAGGTCTGGGGCCTTCTTCTTTGCAGTTGGGGCTATTCTGCATCCGGGCTGCGATGGACCACAAACAGCGCTCATGATAGTCTACGGTTTTGGGCTCTTAGGTTTTATGCGGGTTTGGTCGACATCTACCTGGTTACCTGTGGCGGCGTTCCGTCAACACCGTTTTGACTCGCCGGGTTTACACTGAATCGCCATGATTGGCCTAGTAGTACAGTAGGTAACCTTTAATTTGGGGTGATTTAATCCGTATATAATCCCAATATACTCCCAAAGGTTAACCTTTAGTTCCCCAGGACACTCGACAAGGAGATTGATGTGCGAAATCAGCTAAGGATGTACAAGCGGGTCGGCGGATGGGGCCACAGCCGCTTGGCAATTGCACGTTTGTTCTTCTCTTCGTCTTACGGTTCGAGTGTTTGGCCCTTCGGGGTGTTGTTGTGTTGCTTTACATTGAAAGGACGGAAAGAAACTTCTTCGCGGCCTTATCTAGTCGTCAGGGACAAGTTTGACGGTCTTGGGGCTTGCTTCTTGAAGGAGAGAGTACCCCGAACCGCTTGATTTTGCCTCGTATTTCACAATCATTGTGGGGTAATGGAGTCTCAAGGGTTTAGGACCTCTTGTTCGACAAGGCTCAGGCTTTGGGGTCTAATCGGTTGGGGATCCTTCTGCTAGTTTTTCTTTATGGCACTCTTCAGCTTTTGCCGAGGCCTCATGCACATTTTCAGCGCCGGTCTCTCGTGCCTTCGGCATGAACGGCCCACCTCTCGTTTAGGGTTTAGGGTTTGAAGTTGTTGGCTCGGAGACCGTGCAGAAGATGGGTCTAAGCGACTGCCTCGTGCACGATTTCTCAGACTTCCTCGACTTGTCTTACTTACGTAAGATAGCAAGTAGCCTAAGGTGGTATAGATACAGTTACGTAACTAAATTCCCAATCGAGGTACCCGCAGCAGTTTTCCCAAGTCGCCGGATCAGCCACGAAGACTTTGACCTTCAATATGACGGGGCCTGAATGATTCGACATCGAGTTTCTGCAGGTTCCGATACTAAATATATTCATAATAGAAAGTTGCCAGGACCCAACTCCAATTATTAAAGCCAACGCAGCAACCCCTCATCCAATTTTCGTAGGCGAGTGTTGCTGTAGGAGTTGGGGATTCAATCCCTCTTTTTCTGAGGTTAGAACCGGTTAGAATAAAAACACCTGCTTGAGCCCTGAATTACTATAAGGGCCTAAATAATTACCAATACTATTCTGGGGGTTCCTTATTATAATTATAGTATGATATACCCCCACACCCTATTCTAATTATTAAGGCCTCTATATTAAACCCTTATAGTACCCCTAGCCCTTATAGACCCCTTTAAACGGGAACCCTCTTCTAATTCTTAAGGCCCCCTATATTGAACCATGGGTCCTCCCGAGATCGGCCTTGGTTCCGAGTGATACAGTTTTGTTTTGGCGACCGCAGCGGACGACAGATCTGGCCACCCGAAAGCCACGGTTTAGGGTTTAGGGTTCAGGGCTTAGGATTTAGTGCTTAGTGTTTAGGGTTTATAGGGTTTAGGGTTTCGGTCAAAATTAAACAGCCCGGTGGCCGATTTAAGCCAACTTCTTATTTGGCAGAGTTGAGCCTTGTCTTTGGACTAAGGCTGAAAGAACTAAGTGACTCAAAAACGAAACTGGTTAAGTTGTGGCCACCGATTCAAACGAAAATCACGCTCAGTGTTGAGCGTCCAGAAAATTCAAATCCAGCTTCTGAACCTTAAACCCTCCAACCTACAAGCCTTGAACCCTGGCAAGATACCCCCCCCCCTTGCATCCTGAGCCTTCATCCTTTCGGCCCTGAAACCCAGTAAGCCCCAAAACCCTTAGCCCTTAAGGTACCATTTCATGATTCTTGCCAGTCTGGTGCCTGAGGAGGAGGTTCGAAGCAAGAGTGTTTTGGTTCCGGAAGACGGTTCAGGGATGAGGGGTTGGGGTTTAGGATTGAAGGGTTGGGAGCCAGGTTCTCGTAGCTTAGGGGTGAAGCACCTTTCCCATGCTTCTGGACTCGGGTATGGGGTTGAGGGCTCCTTTCAGGGTTTTCCCATTCAGGGCCCACCAGGGTTCAGGGTTCAGGGTTGAGTGTCCTGAACCTCTATAGTGCACCCTAGGCCTAAAACCTCTATAGTGCACCCTAGGCCCAAAACCTCGCATGCCAGCCCGGGGTCCGTCTTATCCCCACAAACCGTTTGTACTGCTGAGAGGCTCCCACCACGACGACCAAGTTTCGAATGCACTGGATTTTCTGATGGATTTCTCTGCAATTTCCATGAGGGTCCTACAAGGGCTGTATAGAGAATTAATGTCCAAGTACCCAAAAGTTGTTCAAAGTCACGCGTGTGATTTTTGATGTAGGATTTAGGGCTTCCCCTTCCACGAACCTTGGTTCACGGCCAAGTGTAGAACAGCAATCCGTGGACCGCAGAAACCTCAAGAGTTCGAGTTATTTAGCCACGCAGGTCTCTGGAGCTCAATGTCAAACTTGAGCCGAGAAGCCCCACACGTTTCAAAGAGTTGTCGTGTGTGCATGTTTACGGGTCATTTTGTGGATCCTAGTGCTTAGGACATATTTTAGGGCCCCTGATTTTCTGAATGCCGAAAACCCCCAAATCCACACACGAGTCTACTCAAGGCTGGACGCCCCTGTCCGTAGATCTGCATGAAGGTCAGGGGCCGAAGATGGGCCGAGTCTTGTTTGAAAAGGATCCAGGGTCTAGGGTTTAGGGTTAAGTCAACTAACCAAGAGTCATAAGGGCATATTAATATAGACCCCATTGGGTTCATGAAGGTCGTTACTTAATAAGAAGTTTGATCCTTCAAGAAGACGTACTAACGAAGCGCTTGTAGAACCGTTCCAACTCCTGCGAAACCCAATCAAAGCTTTCAAAATAGCAGTGCCAGAGCCCGTGCCAGTGCCAGTGCCAGGTTCTGAACTGATGGCTGAGTGGCCACGCAATCGTCTGGGCCCCCCTCAAATCCTATGAATAGGATTAGAGTTTCGGTTGCACCGCTTAGTTTTCGTAGTAGTACCTCTGCTTTGTTGAACCAATTTCTATATGATCATCAAAATAAAGCTACATGCAAGGATTTGTGTAGGTTTCGGTTTGGGTCGGGACGAGCTGAACGTGCGCGGCTCAGGGTTTCAGTTTCTCAGTAGGCCAACAATCAGTGAGCTTTTAAGCCCTAAACCACAATCCTTCTTCTCGGAAGTAAACATGAACGATGCAGGGATCGTGAAGCCTCTGCGGGTGCGCAAGTAGTTCATACTAAACCCGGAGCAAAGTGCAGGATCCGTTTTATCTGGTGGCTTTAGGATAGTACGGTTTACAAGAGTTTAGGGTTTAGGGCATCGGATTGTTTGGGACATGTGTTTGTGCTAGTAGTTTTGTGAAGACTATGACAATGACCATTTGACACTGGGACCGATTAAGGTGCCCGAAGCTGCAAACGTCTTAAACCCTGAAGCCCTTACCCTTCGGGTTTACAGTCAAGGTCCCTCAGAAGGATGTTGTACCTGCTGACAATCAATCTGCTCACACGCGATGTCTCAGTCTTCAAGTGGCTCATTCATGTGCTGTGGACAACATTAAACTGCTTCATCTTCGAATGGAGCAGACCTGTGTCGGCAGTGCTGTGCCCATGAACCTGCACCGTAAAGCGGGTCCACAAGTTTTTGGAATGGCATCGTATGTAAGGATACACCTGGAAGGATTGGAGCTTGTACGCAGGCTCTTTAAATTAAAGATAGAGAATCCAAAACAACAGAACGCCCGTAAGCCCAAAGAGGCATCCTAGCATGGGATGCATGAAGATCGGGTCTGGTTCAGGGTCACGGGGTCTGGTTATGCTGAAAGCGGGGACGAGCAACCAATCAAGCTGCGTTGATGAAGTTTGGGCTGAGGGTTTATGGTTTTCGAGTTTTTGTTTAGGGTTTAAGGGAAGTTTCTGCACTCACAGCAGGGGAGCCCAGTGGAGATGCGGCCATGCCGCATCATCTTCGGCAGACATTTTCCGAGTGGGCAAGGGGCAACAGTAAGCATAAGAACAAGCTTTCAAGTTTACATAGAGGTCGGGAGAACTAGTATCAGTATCGCTATAGAGTGCCAGTATAGTTGCACTATAATCTCCTCCCAACCTTGTTGAACTTCTCGAGGCCCGGAGAGTTTGAGAGTTTTGAGGTTCGGCCTTTGCTGTTTAATTGTTTTGGGGTTTCAGGGTCACGTACCGGAGTACAGAGGATTGAAGCATCAGGGTGCCTCAGTCTCCTAAACCCTAAATCCTAAACCCAAAACCCTAAACCAGTAGTCAAGCAAGTAACCTTTGGCTTCTGTGTCGGGCAGCTTTAATCATTGTGCTGTAATATACAAGCCGCGTTAATTACCAATACAATACGTAGGGCTCCTTAGGAAGATGAAGCTGTAACATAGTAACATACCTCACCCAGTTCTAATCTATGCTTCTAGACGAACTAAAAGCAGTTAAAGGATAAATTTTTCAAGGCTTCGAGACTCGTGGTTGCCGCTGGGAGCGCAGTGTCATAATGTAATATGCTGTACTACGATATACTATACCATGAAAAATATGAAGTACTACAAATGATACAGTATAGTATCATAACAATAAAGCAAGAGAATATATACCTTCCTATAATAGGGCTCTTGCGCATCCCTTGTCAAGTTTATGTGAAGGAGCCTCTTTGAACATGCAGTCCAAGGTAGGGCCCCGAACTTCACGGTTTGGGTTGAAAGTTGAGAGAACGTCTGAAACGTAATGGTGGCTTAGCAGTAGAGAACCTTCTTAGGTTGAGGTTTTAGGGCTCGCGGATATCAGAACCCACTCAGTTCCGAAAATGAGCTGAAGCTGAGTTTCACCGTTTGGGGGCCAGGGCTCAAGATCAGAAGCGTGGTCTTCAGAGGGCCGTGGCCACCTCCGACAAAGACATGCAAGGACTGTTTCCCAGAGGATGTCGATTGCAAGGCCGGGGAACGAGGACGGCACGGGCATTGAGGGATTTGATTTGACTTGATCTATTTTCTGGCCACTACTTGGGGTCTCGCAACAGTACATCCTTCAGATTCCGTCAGTTCCCTCTTATACCTATAGCATATCATACCCCCGAACACGATTCCAATTATGACGGCCCACAGTGTTTGCCACCCCCAGCCTAAACGCAGGCACAAGGGTCAGCAAGAACCTCAGTTGTGACTGTATCCTACTTATATAACCCTAAGCCCTGAACCTCAAGCCAAAACCCTAAACTAAACCCTAAACCCTGTCACATTTCTGGACCGTGGCACATTCCTTGAGCCATTAATTAGTTTCAAACATGAAGCTGTAAATGCTGCAGTTTTTGATGGGTATAGGCTTCAGGGATTTTAGAGAAGGCTTATGTTTGAACCTATCGGTTTTCGAAACCGTCGGGTTCCGTAGCCCGTGCATTCCCTTTGTTAAGGGTTCCGTGTGACCCAAGGGCTCGAAGTAGCCCCAAAAACGCCTTAATGGTGCGGTCCTCCGAACCAAAGGGCAGAAGATATCTCTATATGCCCTAAACCCAAACCCTGAACCCAAATAAAACCCTACAACCTAGACCATGCAGAGCTTAGGGTTTGGAACCACCACCTCAGTGTAGCAAATGTCTCAGTCTCTGAAAGTCCGCAGCTGGAATCCTCGGGCGTCGGCTCCCTCTTTGACTGTGAGTATGAAAATCGGTGCTCCTTCTCGGGTTGTTCAAGGATCCCTGAAAAGGCATGCTTTAATGGATCCGTTAAGGGCTCCTTTAAGGGCTCCCATAGTAATAAATTTTCCTTAGGGTTGCCCGAAAGCCCCATCCGAATCACTAAGGACTCTATATTCTGCAGGGTTCTATGGGGTCGTGGAGTTTTCGAAGGTGTTCGAGAGATTGGGCGAGTATGACTAAGCAGGGCTCTCCTAGAGGCTAAGGCTTGTGGTTTTGAGGTTTTAGAGTTCACGCTTTTGGGATCACTTTGCACTTCTTTAGCTTTACCTGCAGGAATTTATTGAGATGTTTTGGTATGTGTATAGCGGGGCGATACCGGAAACCCTATATCCTAAACCCCTAAACTCTAAAACCTTTGTGAACACGAAGCCAGAATTGTGTCAGACTGAGGGTTAGCTGATTCTGGGTGCACAACAGGACAAGCAGGGAACGTACCGCCCGGACCGAAAGACGTGCATGTCGATGTAGATTAAACGGGGATGCACGTCTCCACCGTTTCTGAGAATGCCAGAGTGTTGTTCGGGTGTACGGGCTTAGGGTTTGGAAAGCTTTGGTGTTCTAGCGTTGAGGGTAAGTGTTAGACGCGAAGTAAGTAGTTTTCCGAAGCCCTAACCCCAAACCCAAACCCTCAAAAGCGGCAGAAGTCGCAAGACGGATAAAACAAGCCCGGTGATGCCATTGAAAGGAGTTTAATTAGTAGAGGTTCGGATTTTGGAGCGGGCTTTCGCCTCCCTGACAGCCTAGGTTTCAAACGCACGAATCCGTCACTCAAGGTATAGTGTACGATATGTTAGTTTCCGAAAATTAGGGGTACCTGATTTCGCGGTCCACATAGCAAGGATCGTGCTATTTAGGGTACACGTACTATATATTAGGGTCCCCTAGTTTTCGGAAACTCCCATATGGAGCTCCATACTTTGTAAGCATCATGTAGTAAGTAAGGTCTGTACCCCAAGTGCTAAGCTTAGCCCATCCCGAATGCCTGGAACAGCCTAGGCCGCCAAGACTGTGCCGCTCAGCAGCCAAGGCGCCATAGACGGAAGCAAGCATGCGCTGAGGCTACGTCCCAGAACTATACTTGAGCAGCCTCGAACAGAGTGTCGTCCACTTTTGTGTAGGCTTTCATCAGCATCTCCCACAGCCTCTGTAAATCTTAAGCCACAACGTAAAATTCGAAGCCCGAAGCCCCAAAATTCGACCAACCGAAATCTACAAAACCCAGGTCCGAAATCACGGAAGCCGAAGAAACCGCCTCTACCCCACCAACAAAAACACACTAACCCTGAACACCCTCAACAAGTCTAAAATCCCAATCCCTTCACAAAAAATGACAACTTGCTCCGAACAGGTGCTGCCTCGACTGCAGCCGTCTCCGAAGCAGCCACTTTGTTCTCCAAAGTCCAACCTATGAGATTTGGGCTTCTCATGATTACAGGGAGTTCCAGGAATTTGGAATATGGATCCAGGGTGGCTAGGTTTGTGCTGAAATCTCCTGGGCTGCAACTTCAGGGCATTCGGATCATGATGTCACAGCTGCCTGGTGCACTGGAGTCAGACAGGTAACCTGTTACCTTAGTAGATTAGTAGATGGTAGCATAGTCCGTCCCCATGCAACTCGAATCGTTAGCCTTTTGTCCCCCAGGAAGCTGGACAAGTAGGTTGCTCCAAGGGTCCAAAGAAATTCATATTTGGGTATGCAGGTTTAGGATAGTGGCGTAGGTTAGTAATTGGGGCAGGTTATGCTTTTGTCGCTTCTGGGACCGTCAGGGTGGGTACCATTCCGAAGGTTTGAAACTCCATCCCTTAGGGCTGGAGATCAATGGGAGTTTCCGAAAATGGCGGACCCTAATATAGTACCCTAAATAGTAGGATCCTTATTATAAGGGCCCCAAAATAAGGTACCCCTAATTTTCGGAAACTCCCTAATTGGTCTGGAGAAGTAGGCCATCGCGGCTTCAGATTTCGAGGTGTGCACTAGGTTTTGTTCTCTAAGAAACCCTATCCTTATAGATCCCCTATAGTAGCCCTTATAGACCCCTTTAAAGAAACCCTATCCTTATAGATCCCTTAGGTTTTGCTGCTTGGCCCCGAACTCTTAAGCCGGGTTTGGGTTTGTTGGTTCGGCTCCAGGGGGTGTTGTAATTTGGGGGTGTAATTAGGGGGCTCGTGGTCTGAGGGTGTTGGGCCTCAGGGATTAGGGAGTTTAGGAATTAGGGCTTCAGGGTTAGGGAGGTTTGGGTTTAGTGCTTCAGGGTTGGGGGTGTTGGAACTGGGCCTTGAAAGTTCGGTTTTATGCTTCAGGGGTTTAGGGGCTTTTGTCATTGTTAATGGCAGGAGGTATACGACTTAAAAGATTATAGTGTGGAGTTTTTGGAGGGTTTGCGGCTTGAGGCCACGTCCCTTGACTGAACCCAAATAGGTTTAAATCCCTGGCATCAACCACACCCTGAACAACTCGAGCCCCTTCAGGCTGGAGCTTGGATAGGAACACCCTGGTTCCAAATCCTCGATATAGAAACACTAAACCCTAAACCCTATAAACCCCTATAAACCCTAAACCCCTAAATCCGAAGCCCTAATGTGCAGGGTGACTACCTTCTTCGCTCACCAGCGTGTGCCTGTACAGGTAGACGTCAGTCATCGCGCTTCAAAAAAAGCCCTAAACCGTCACTTGGCTCTGGACTACGAAGTTCAGGTAACTGCTGAAGCCTAAGCCCCTCTAAAGCCCTCACACCTACATCCTGAAACCCTAAAGTAACAACCACCGAATCCCAATGCAGCGCTGGCGAACCCACGGGTTCGGTCTTTTTGGTTGACTCGCCAGAAAATATATGCGCGTATGTACACGGTGTACTGCAGGTGATGAACCACAACCTAGCCAGGGAACACCAAATCCTCCTTAGTGGTTACTTGTATTGCCAACCCAAACAGCGAAGGCTTTGGCTTCCCGATATAAGATCCGGATCCCTGGCAGAAGCCTCCAAAGAGCTTGTTGGACCATCCCTCGTGCTGCTTCGGACGAGCGCCCAAGTTGAGGGGGTGGCTGAGGACTTGTGAAAACCACGGAAGACTCAGCAGCAGAATTGAAACACTTGGCAGCAGACTTCTGCTTTGGCACCAGTGCAACGCCCCAAGGAGCGACCAATTCCATGGAAACGAGCAATAATTGGAGCCCCTCCTCAAGAGTGGACCGGCGGCTGAAGCCACACAACATGGGCCAGCTCAGCCCGGGAAGCCGTGGCCGATCGTGGTAGATTGGTGTGTTTCGTATCAGCGAAACAGGCCAGGCCACGTGTGAGCACCAGCTCCTTGAGCAGTTCCTGCCGTACCTGGGGAAAAGGAAGGACTTGGGAGCCCGGCCTGCAAGATACTATAGCCACCTGTATAATTAATTACCTATACTATTTTGAGGGTTCCTTATTATAATTATAGCAGTACTAGATATGAAGGCCCCTATATTACCTGGCATAAGGGCGTTCCTGCCGGCCGAGGGGCACGATATTTCCGATTAGCACTCACTTCCTGCTAGCTGCTAGTGTAGTTTTCTTCCAACCCTCTGCGCGTTCCGCTGGATGACAGTCAATCCTATGCCCTCCCCTATACGAGTCGAGGTATCCTAAGTTGACCCCTTTTTCAACGGTTTTGAATTCTTTGACGCATCTATAATGTTGCATGGACAGAAGACGATTCAAAGGGTTTGGGCTTGGGGAGCTATGGAATCGGAATGTTCAGGGAAGTTAGGGAAGTTTGCGGTTGGGACTGTAGGGTATACGGCTGGAACCCAAACACCAAACCTGTAAACTCAAAACCCCACGCCTTGGGAACTCTCGGGTATAGAACCGAAATTCGGGATCCTTCCGTAGTACTCAGAAACCCCAGTTGTCGAACTGCAGCGGAACAACACGAAAGCAATCCGAGGCCTCTGCGACAGCCTCGGCCAGGGTCCTCAGACGGTCCAATGGCTTTCTAGCTGGCTTCTCTACAGCTGCTTTGCGGGTTCCATGTTGGCTTCCTTAAGGGCTTAGGATTGTGGGCTACAGGGCCTGGAGCCCCGAACCGGTCTGAGCTGGTAACCTTTAAAGATTTTTTTTGGCGGCTCACAAGGTATTCAATCCGATCATGATGAAACAGAGAAACTTCGTCCACGTGTGTTGCGGTTTGAGTTGCAAGCTTGGAGGACTTCAGGGTCAATCCAAAGCCGCACACTCTAAACCGGAGGATATTTTTCGGCCTAGGGGTGCACTGTTAGGGTCTACGGCTTCGGGTTAGGGATTGGGGTTAGGGTCCATGGCATAGTGCTGAAGCACTCAAGCAGCCAAGGTGGTAGCGCCGGAGGAGTTTCCTGTTTAGCCTTTCAGGCTGTAAATTCGGCGCTGACGGTACGAACGAGGGCTACAATGATTTGTCGTTTCCTGGACTATGTCTCTTCATCTATTGCGCTTGTTGCACATTATATTGATTTTCGCATCTCCCTTGCTTGTCCCTTCAAGGCTACAGTTTCGTGTGCATGCAATCGCTTTCTTGTGTGCATATGGTTGGTTTCCAACCCTTTCGATAAGGTTTCAGATTTGTTTGTCTATGTTTTTCGACCACGGAGGAGTCGATATGCTAGTCGGCTTTTTCACTTGTCGACATTCTTTTCGAACGTTTCCCTCCAGACAAGCTTGTGATCGCGTCTTCTTTTCTAGTACTGCTTCTACTGCTGCCCGGTCAGAGACCCCGAATGTCTTCCCAAACCTTGTAAACTCGACAAGCCTAAACCCTATCCAATAAGTCCACCCCTTCCTACACCCTAAACCTGTCTCCAGCCCTACACCAACTTCTGCGAAGCCCTGAATCCCATATCCCGTCCCTGCCTAGTGAGGTGGTTTCAGCTGAGGACGCTCGGGGTCAAGGTCTGGCACACCTGGTAGGACACCCAGTCACTCGTTGAGGGTTTCAAGGGTTTTTAGAGGCTTAGGGTTTACGGGTTTGAGGCTAGTTTAAGGGTTTAAGGTTTGGTGCTGAAGGTTTAGGGTTTTTTGGATAAGTGTGGCCTGGGAACCGGGTATGCCCTTGCGTCAGGCCTCCAACTGCAGCTTCAAACTGCTGGTTCCGTGGCGTTGCTCCCCAGCTGGGGACAAAGTGAAGTTTGAGGAGAGAGAACTCAGGACATGCCATGGGACGAGATTTCTGTGTCTCCGGCCGCACTTGTCCACAAGGCGGTGAGGCGAGTCGCGACGCCGTAAGAGCGACTCTTGGACGTGTGAGTCTCAGCATTTGGCAGGCGTATTTTGTAAGCCTTCGGCCGCCGGGACGTGGAGGGTTTGGAATCGAAAACTACCACCTGCAGGGGCGCACAGGTCAGGTACTGTGAGCGTGCGCAAGAGCACGCACTTTGAATGCGGCATGGCTCAGGACTATTTATAATAACTCGGTTACTCGTATCGACATGCGGCCGCTTCAGGCTTCTGGGCAGAGAGCTATCAACATGCTACAGCTTGTCGATGCCATGTTCGCTGTCGTGACCAAAGATGATTAAAATCCTCGTTGAAGAAGCTCGACATCATGCTTGAGATTGTCGATTGCCCAGAAGGCGCACGCATTCACATGCATTCAAAACGATTGCCGAGTTGACTATAATCGGCTCTGGATGCAGTTGGCGTCGGCGTGAACATGATGCTTCCTCTTTTTGGCAACTACCGCGTTCGCAACAGGTGTTCTCGCCGAATGTAGCAATCCCACGTCTTCATTGCCCTGGGAAGCAAGGCGCCATTCTGATTTTCAGAGTGGGACGCCTTTTCTCCCCCATTCTCACCGTGTTCTAAAGCTAGGTTGTTAAGAGGGCTTGCGTGCATTTTTGGAGGCATGGATTTTGATGCCTCCTGGGGAGATTGATTGTCTGAATGAGCTCCCCGTGAGTTGTAGGGTGGTGGCCATGTGGTGTTTTCAGAGAACCATTCAAAACAGATGGCAGCCTCTCTGTCGCTCTCTCTCTCTCTCTCTCTCTCTCTCTCTCTCTCCCACGGTCCTACCTGGAAGCCCTCATTCTGATCCTCCGCCTGCTCCTTGATTGGAGAAACCTAAAGGGGCCCATTTGTATAATATAGGATAAGATACCGCAAAACTCTACCCATGCAAAACTGAAATTCCCCACAGCGTCCCGGCCTGTTCTTTCTGTGTGAACACATGTTCAATTTCTCACGTCTTCTCTGAAGGGAGGCGGCTTCATTGTTGCGTGCAACCAGCTTTCGGGCGATTCTCGGTTCAGTGATGGTGTCGAGGTGTGCGGCCGTTTGAAAGAGCTGGAGAACGGCGGGGGGGGCGCACTGCAATGCGCTTGAGAGACTATCGACTATCGCACCTGTTGCATCAGGAAGCAGACTGAAGCATGTTTGAGCCACTAGCCGCTGGTTTATTTCTGCGGGTGCAATTTATGATCGAGGCTCCGCTATTCTTTCCAGTGCCAGGGGCTTCTTTCGTTCATTGACATCTCGGGGGCTGCTTTGCTGGTGGTAGGGTCGTCGTATGCGCAGCTCTGCCAAAGGCTCGAGTAGCTCCGAAAACGGAAGAAGCTTCGGTGCCATGTAGAAAGTGGCCACTCCCAACCCAGGCTATGCTCGGCAGCGAACCTGTCTGAAACGACTGTTCCATGCCCCGAGAAAAAAGGAGCATCTCGGCGGGAATCTTGAGACGCGCGTGCACGCGGAGGATGGAAGAAACGCAACATGTGCAAGACTCCCAGGCCCTGTATGGTCAGCGAAACCGGTAAGGGAGGATTCCCCAGAGTTTTCCGCCAAGAAGCCATGCTTCTAGAGTTCGGAGGATTCGAACAGAGCCGCTTGGTTTCCTCGTTCGGTCTACATCAGGTCCTTGTCAACAAACTTTTAAGGTTTGGGTTCAAATGTGTTAGGTGCTGGGAGAATGGAATCAGCTCGTGAAGGGTCACGGGACTTGGTAAATCGGGTAAATATAAGTACGGTAACCGTAAGATGGGTTTGGGGTTTATGTTTAGGGTAGGATTGGGCATGATTTGCTGTCAACCGCCCACTGATGTGAATGCCTTGAGTTACTAAGCCCCAAGAATATTGGACTGAACTGTTTTCAGAAGTGGTTACAGAATCAAGCCCCAATCCCCACACCCTAAACCCCAAACCGTAAACCCTGAACCGAAACCCCCTCAAACCATAAATTCCTCCAAGCCCTAAATCCTAAAACCTTAAACCTGAAGCCCTAAGCCTTATAAACTCTGAACCCTAAATCCTACAACCTTAAATCCCAAACCTTTCTTGTTTTCTGCGGAGATCGTCCGTGAGCCCTACCGAGCCTTAACGGCCCAGCACCCCTCAACCTGAAGGCTTCAAGGTGGAGGGTTTAGGTTTCAGGACATCGGGATCTCAGTTTCGAGGCGTTGAGGACTGCAGCAAGACAACCTTCGAGACTAGGGACTTCACATTGGGATCCTTTCGAAGTTTGACAGAACTAATCCTTCACGCTAAAGACTTCAAGCCCCAAGGCCCTAAAAGCCCCAAGCTTAAACCCCAAACCCTCAAGGCCTCAAGCCCTAAAGCTTCAAACAACCCACGCCGTAGTTGAGCCCCCAAACCCTGAAGATCTAGAAAGACCCGAGAGCCGGTCTAGGAAAAAAACCTACAGGGCTTAGCTAACAGGTTTCGTTTGGGTCGTCTTAGGTTTTATAGGGCTTATAGGGTCTAGGGTTTAGGTAAGTTTCGTTGGACCGGGTTAGTCGGCTTATGGCAGTCGGTAAAACCGCAAACTGGGTCAGTTACTCGGTCACTTGATCCTTCATGCAGGTATGCGGTGGTTTTCAGCCCCAAGATCCAGATCCTAAATTTCGTAAACCGTAAACCCACAAACCGAAAACCGGAAGCCCAATGAGGTCGGTGAGATGGACGCTGAGCTGCGAGCCCGGGACTTGGGAATGTTGAATGTGAGGGCGGGTCAAGGCTCCTGGTTGAGGGTTTAGGGTTGTAGTTTTTGTTTGCTTTGGGTTTGGGTTACTACAGAAAAAAGGAACGTATCGTGTAACACCGTGGAAGACCCCAGTCTAAGTATAGAGGGCCCATGATTGTAGGGGTGTCTTAGCATGTTTGGCATCTGTTTGGTGATTCTGGTACTGGCTTTGAAGCCTAGCAGCATGGTATATCGTGGCCTGTGGACCGGATAGTGTGGCCTGTAGACCGGATATTGTTCAGTTGCGATGCCAACCTCCCGACAGAAACCACAATGATCCTAAAGATGAGTGTATGCAGGTTTCGTCAGGAGTTTTGTGTGACAAACATATTTGGGGTCTCCTCTTGGGTGTACTACTAACGAATAACAAGAGCCCGTAACACGCGCGGCTGCCCTTTTAAAAGAATTCCAGCAACCTCGACATTGAGATCATGAGCTGATGTGGCCGTTTGGGCAGTTTCGGGTTCACGGTTTAGGCGCTAAGCTTGAGGCTTTGGGGTCGTTTCACGGTTTAGGGTTTGGGGTTAGTTTAAAGTTCTTACCATCCCTCACCAACATCAACTTAGGAACCCCATGCCTGTTGGGACCCCAAATGCCGTGCGGTTTGAAACGCAACATGTGTCTGTAACTTCGGCTTCCCGGCATACCGAACCAAACCCCACTAAACCTTAACTCTAAAACCCGAATCCTATCCTGAAAGCCCCTGAGCCCCAAACCCCAAATGAGGCCCTAACTTCCTCCAAGCCCAAAGTACGGAACTGCGGGATACTCACCCAAGCACTGATGCCACGGCCTCATACCCTGCAAAAACCCGCAAAGCCTTATAAACACATCACCTTAAATTCAGTGTTTGTTCATCAAATCCCTACAGTACTCAGTCCAGTTGGAGTGTAAGGGCCCTCAAACCCTGGGACCCTGCTGGGACAGGTGGAGCTCAACTCCCGCTTGCGCCTCCTTACAGCGGACCTGAAAGGCGAGATCATGTCGGCCCGGCTCTCAACTTATTGGCTGTAAACTCAACTTTTCAACTTTTGGGGTTCTTATAAGGTAGTCGATTCTGAAAGTTTCAATTTTTGTTCCCTTGGGTTTTGGGCCCGGCTCTCAACTAGTTGTTGTTTTTTTGTGTTTGTTGTTTACGAGATTGTTACTGGCGTTTGTTTGTTTACATTTTTGGAGAAGTCACTTATGTGTATATATATATACAGACAGATAGATATACACATACATATTCATATTCAGTATACATATACACATATATACACATATGTTGTGTATCGATAAGTGCGTTTGTTGTTTGATGGCCTCTTGCGCAGGTTTTAGGGATTTCAGGTATATGGCCCTGGATCGAATATCATAGACACCCTACTAAACCACTGAACTCTTAACCGGTAAGCCCTAGGCCGTCATTCCCCAAACCTCCTAAACTCAAATTCATGAACCCCATAACCCCAGACCACATATAGCTCTTGCATGATAGCTAAGTTAAAGGGATGTGCCCAAGTCATCCGAAGTTCCCCAGGATGTCGCTGCGCGCATCGCAGCCGCAGAAGCGGCTGTCGGTGGCATTGAGGCCTCGGCTTCGAAGGATGTTTAGAGGGCTTTTTGTAGGATCTATAAAGGGTTTCTGCAGGGGTTCAGAACATCTGTATAAGCTTGACACGGGATTATACAGGGTTTCTTTAGGAATTTATTTTCGCGGGATCCATCTAGGTTTTAGAATGTTTTTTTAAACCAGATTATGCTCGATGCAGCATTGCAATATCATTGTAGATTGTTTTTCGAGTCTGTGTTTCAAGGGTTTCTTCAGGAGCTGAGAGGGCTTTGTAGATAGGGATTGCAAGGTTTTCTACAGGGGTTGATAGGTTTTCTGCAGCGCTCTATTGGATTTTGTCTGGTTTTGTTGGTGCTCATGTCAGCCTTTGTCGCGAACAACAGGGTTGCTCGCCTGCAGGGTTTCGGTGCGCAAACCCTATAGACCCAAAGCCCAAAGCCTTAAGCCTTATGCCCAAGCCCTAAATCCTAAACCCTAAACGGAATAAGGTGGCGTGGAGAGAGGGGCCGTCCGATGCCGTGGATACTTTCAGGTTCAAGGTTTCAGGGGCTTCAGACTTGGGGCGCAGGAGCTTTACATTTGGGTATTTATAGTTGGTTTGGGTTTTAGGTTTTGGGTCTTGGGTGTAGGGTTTAGGCTTTGATAGACCAATGCACCTGTGGGACTGTTCAATACTGCGCCTAGGTTCACTATGACATACTTTTCAACACGAGTGTGGTATCATTGCAGCCTGTTCGAACGTTAAGTCAATCTGGCAGCATACACCCCATACATTCAAACAGTGCCTAATAATCCATAAAGGTTTTGGATTTGAAGGCTAATACAGACCTGGAGACAATCATTGATCGTCTTCCCTCACAGTCTTGACAGAAACACAAAGCCCCTTCTGCTATGTTCAGGTTTTATGCTTAAGGGTGATAGAGTGTCAGGCTTCAGCAGTTTTCTGCTGAATTGTAAGGGGCTGCTGGGGAGCGGTTCTGCCTAGATGCCTGCCCCCAACTTCTCTCTATGGATATCCACGAATCCCACTATCAAGGGCAGTTTCGGGTTGTTTCAGGTTTTGGGGTCCTTGCGGGGAACATACGTCCTGCTGCCAGAAACCCAAACCGCGAGCCCTAAATCATCAGGCAAAGCTCTCCAGCGATCTGGACAACGTTTGCGAGGATGGGTCCAGCTTTTGCTCATGGTTCCAAAGTGCTATACCTGTTAGTTTGACTTTTGTTTTGGAATTGCCTTCTTCACGGGGGCCATTGGGACATAAACCTCCTAAACCCTCAAGAGTACAACCCAGACCCCACACGTTTACACTTGCTTGTTTCAGGAGTTCAGAGGCCATCAAACCTCGAGTTCAAGCTTCCTGCAAAGGTTAGGCAGAAGATTAGAACTCGTGGTATTCTTCAATGTGGTAGCACGGACCCCTGATTTATAAGCAGCCTCATCCCAACAAGCGCCACAACAGCAAGCTTTATATTAGCGCCCTGCAAGAACAGGAATTTGTCAATCAGGTCTACAGCACTGTTGGCCTTAGGATGATGACTGTTGTGGCTAGGACTCAAGGGGCTTACGCTTGGCCTCGATCCTAAGCCAACGTTCCACATGGAAAAAGCCGAAGGCCAAAGTTAAGCAGGGTTCTGAAATGTGATGCAGTCTCCTTTTATCGTCTCTGTACAACTAACCGCAGATTATACCCCAAACCCTGT
The DNA here is from genome assembly GCA_003297005.1 of Symbiodinium sp. clade A Y106. Lineage (NCBI taxonomy): Eukaryota > Dinophyceae > Suessiales > Symbiodiniaceae > Symbiodinium > Symbiodinium sp. clade A. The sequence goes on along the minus strand of BGNK01001064.1, from coordinate 40,794 downwards.
TCCAGCAGCCAAGGCCCCGACGTAAGTCACCGCATGCACGACTCCCTGACCTCAGCCTGAAACCCAAGAGCTTGAAGCCCTACACCGTGACCCCGATAGCACTAGATCCACAAGGCCTAACACCCTAAACCTCCAAATCCCAAAGCACCTGTAAAGCCTGAAGGATTTCCGCGCCTGCCTTGAAAGCCTCAACAAGGCAGAGACTTTGGGTGTGGCATTGGGGTCAGGGGTTCAGGTGAAGGATCTAAACTTAGGGCTTGGGGGCCATTCCGGGTTTAGGCTTCGGTGTTTGGGGTGTGAGGCTTTGTCGGGTTTTAGTGTTTGGGGGGTCTACGGGCTACCGTTTCGAGGGTGCATGTCAACAAATTGACTTTGGGGTTTAGGGTTTGGCAGCGGGGTAAGGGTTCGTGCGGATTTGCATTTGGGAGTAGTCTGTTTCAACAAACTACAAGGCATTGGCAACAGACATAGGCTTTTAGCCACTAGCGACTATCCATTCCTCTTCTCCCTGCCCCTCTCCCTCTCCCTCTCCCTCTCCCTCTCGCTCTCGCTCTCGCTCTCGCTCTCGCTCTCTCTCTCTCTCTCTTTTCCTTTGTTGTCTCTCTGTCCATCTGGCCAGCTGCTTCTCCACCATCATGTACCTGGTGCCTTTACATTGCACATCTGCTACAGTAGTTTACATCATACACCATGTTGACCAAGTTAACCTCGCACAATCTGGGGCTCCCTATCAAGTAAATTACAGAAAGCGTCACCCTGGAGGCCCGGTTTTGTGGGCTTCGCAAAAAGCTTAGATACTGTTAACTGCCGGTTCTTTCTATCTTCCTGGATGATATCTTTGATACGGAGAAATAGACTTAGCATACAGATCAATCGAATATTTAGGATCGTATAATAAGAGGTTATCGTACTAAGATAAGGGAGACGGAGCAGCGGGGCCAAACAAAAAAGAGAAAAAAAACACGATTTCCAAATTTTCAAATTAGTTCTTTTTTTCTTTTTGTTTTTGCCCCGCTGCTCCATCTCCCTTACCTTAGTACAATCTCCTAATATTTAGGATCGTGTAATAGGAGGTTATCGTACTAAGGTAAGGGAAACGGAGCAGCGGGGCCGAAAAAAAAATCCACATTTAAAAATTCCCTGTTTTTTTTTGCCTTTGGAGGGGGGGGGGTCCCTCTTAATGTACAAGTGTAATTATACTGGAGTCCTGTGAGCTTAAACCTAGCTCTAAGGAACGGCTTGTGCATCTCCGAAATTTGAAAGCGCGTGCAACTTTTAGGTGTCGGGTCTGGAAAAACCCAAGACAAGAATGAGAGATGGCCACAAGGCTTCAAGGCGTTTTGTCTTTATTTCTTGCATAAGTTTTCTTATATTCCTTTTTAAACATAAACATACCCCGCCTATGCAGTCATGTGTATGTGCATGTGTCAAAATATTCATACACATGTACATACCGCACCGCAATACCTGTGTCTTCATGTACATAAACAAGTTATGTACATATATATGTATGTATTTATTTAGCACGGTGTTGCATATCTCACGGAATTACAGTGTCTCTCTCTATAGATATTCGTATACATGTAGGCATACATAATACATGCACATTAGCATAATATATACACAGATACGTATACATATACGTATACTAAATTTTTACAAACACACAAACAAACACACATACATACATACATACATATACATACATACATACATACTTACAGCCATACATAGATGCATACATACATACATACGTACATACATGGGTGACATGTGTATGCCTGCTTATGTTATACCTTCGCATGAACTTCAGGTTTGCATGTTCAGATGCGCTCACCGACACAAAATCTGGCATATTTACAAAATTGATGGATGCTAGCTTCGAAGTACATGTATTATTGTGCAGAAAACATAGGACATGATTCATCGGCCCACAGATATACTGACATGCAAGCCACCCGATTTATACAAACAGAAACATACAAATTCATTGGGGCCATGGGGTTGAAAGATTTGGGGAAGGGCCCTCTTCACATCTCTTCACACCTTCCAGGGTTTGTGCGTTTCGACCGGAATATTCGTTTCTTTGTATCTTTGTGTGAAAGAGATCATCAGAGCCTATAATTCACCANGGAAGGGCCCTCTTCACATCTCTTCACACCTTCCAGGGTTTGTGCGTTTCGACCGGAATATTCGTTTCTTTGTATCTTTGTGTGAAAGAGATCATCAGAGCCTATAATTCACCAAATTGCTGACAGGCACCCAGACATGTGCATGTGAATACCTAGTGGTGGGTAGCATGCTCAGATAGAACATGATGCCATCCATGACGAGGAAGTGATGGGTGTCCCAGACTGTTAAAGATGACTCTTCCCCCTCCCAAAAAAAACTACACTAAGGGACTTCTGTTCGCGCGCTGGTAGATTGACATATCGGCCATCAAATAGATATGTGAAGAAACATACATGTTTATTCAGGCCATGGGGTTGAAATGTTTGGGAACAGAACCCACTACGTAGATGGTGGGTGACAGACGCATTCACAAGAACTATATTCCATCGAATCTAATCCCATTCTCAGAAGGGGAGATGATAGGTGTCCCAAGCTCTGAGGGATGGATGATCTGCACCGACAAGCTCCGCTTTGACAGAGCATCCCCAAGAAGAGCACTTTCATCCGTAAGGCTGTGGATGATTTGTTTGGAGAAGATGCGGAAGACGGATTCCAAAGAGCCCATAGCCCTTATCCACGGAAAAGTAGGTTGAAGATATCAGACCCAACACCTTTGAAAAAGATGAAGAGCGCAAGCACTAACCCTGCAAAAAATGGTTGGCTTCCGAATACTCAAAACTAGGTAAGTTGAGCAGCAACCCAAATTCCCAAACAACATGCAGGGCTTCAACCTATAAACCTGAACAGGCGCAACTGGTTCCAAACCATGCCGAACGTCTGATGTCGGATGATGGGTGCTCAACTGCGAACAAGATGATGGGGTAACCCAAAATAGATTCTGATGAAAGATGATAGATGCAAGATTCCAAGCACAAAAGCAAATAGTGGATAACGAAGCCAACAAACCTTGAAAGCGACCACGTCTCAAAACCGGGACTAAAGTCTCCATAACCCGAAACCTTCGTCGGGTACACTGGATGGCAAAATCAAAAACCTCAAATAAGAAGGAAATGAGGAGCAGTATATCCTATAACCGCACAAAGCTGCTGGATATATGATCCTGAGTAAACCTGAATTCGTGTACGGTGCTGCTGGGATCATGATAACCCTAAACCAGAACGGAGAAAGATGGTTGACAAACCCAATGCCCTCCAAGCAGATGAAGGATGATAGGTAATCAATCATAACCACCTGCCCAAACAATCACAACCCAACAACCAACGACAACACAACAAATAAGAAACATTGGATCTTAAACTCACAATGGAAAAGATGATTAACCAAGCTTGCAGGGTGCCTTTTCC
>BGNK01001064.1:12151-37306 GCA_003297005.1 Symbiodinium sp. clade A Y106 | reverse complement strand
TAGTAGCGATGAATGGCGATCCATCTACAAACAAAATGGAGATTTTTCTACAACCCCAACCCCCCACCACCCAAAAAAAGAAACGAACATGTATATATATATATATATATATATATATATATATATATATATTGTTTTATAGGGCAAAAAATGCAAGTAAAAAACTTTGGTGCCAGAGCCCGACAATTGTGAGTCGGATAAGTTACAGACCTAAACCCGAAAGGATATGATCGAGGTATCATGCAACACGATATGGCGTCAACAGAAAACTATAGTCGGAAAAAAGAGCTCCAAACCCAAAGCCTCGATAGGAGGTGATTGGACACCCTGGTACGACATGATAAAGATACATCCAAAACCTGACATGAATATGTAGCTTAAACAACATTTACATCGTAATAGAANAAACCCAAAGCCTCGATAGGAGGTGATTGGACACCCTGGTACGACATGATAAAGATACATCCAAAACCTGACATGAATATGTAGCTTAAACAACATTTACATCGTAATAGAATGGCAAACACTTGTTTCATCACTGCGATCGTAGCCATAGCAGTGCCGTCGTACACTATGGCAAGTAGCATAGGTAATTAGTCTCCATACAACGTACCGCATGTACACATGTCGTAGCGACACGAGAAACACATAAAAAATCAATCAAAAAACCTTAAGAAAATGCTTCATTGCTCGAGAAAAGCAGGCCTCCACGCCGACATACACTTTAAAATTAAGGAGCATGAACCTGAACCCTTTAATCCCTACGACCCTCAGACCTAGACCCTTGACCGTCCGAAGCCCTCCAAAATCCTGAACCATCCACTTTAAATTCTAAACCCTAACCCTCCCCCCCCAAAAAAGCCTAAATGCTCGATCCTTTCGGTCCTTAAGAAAGTCCCCCAAAATCCTGGTGAGGCGGATCTGGTGCCTCGGATGAAGGCTCTCGAGGACCTTCGGTCGCGGCTTTGTAGGATAGCTTTACTCTAGCTTTATGGTAGAAGCCCAAAAGTTGGAAACCCAATAGCCTCCACCCTTAAGAGTAATGTTTAGGGAATCCCAGCAATATTTGGCCTTTGTCCGGTTTCCAACTTTATGGGGTTTACTGTATGGGTTCCCTCTAGGGGTTCTTAAGGGTTCCCTCTAGGGGTTCTGTAGAGGTGGTAGGGTTAGGATTTCGCAAAGTTTCGGGGCTGATCCGAACAAATCAAGCCTCATCCTGCAGCACAACACCTTATGCCCCAACCGACACGATAGAACCCTAGCCCGCCCCTCAGTGGCAAACCTCTGTCCACTAAACTTTGAATCCTTAAAACCCGACGCCATCTTCCGTGATCGTGGTCTTTGTGGCATTCTTTGGGTTGTGCTGGGCTCTGGAGCAGTATGCAGGTCATACATGCCAACTCAGAAATGTTAACTCATGTTTGCTTCACAACCCCCAAACCGTCTTAAAATACAGAAGTTGATCCGTATATCTAGATCAAGAACCCATGGAATAATCTATGGAACCTTCAAAGTACCCTTGACCCTAAACCCTGAACGTTAAACTCAAACCCTAGACCGCTAAACCGTAAGCCCGAAAACTCTAAAATGTTCAAATCCGTAAGCCTTGAACCCTGTAAACCCTGTAAACCCTATAAAACCCTATAAAACCCTAAACCCCTGACCCTCTTGGATGAGTTCCGAACCCAGCGAACAGGACCACGCGAATCGGACCAACCTCGTCTTGTCCACGATCCAGGAGGCCCTGGATCTCTTGCCTTTGTGGGTGTTTTGCCACTATGTACAGCTACTCTATAGTCCTTAGAGAAAGGGAGAGCGAGAGATACAGAACAACTAGCGGTCTGCTTCAAACTGTTTGCTGCGGGTACTCCAGGAGGGAGCACGAGAGATTCGAGGGATATAAATCAAGAACCTTCTTGAATTCCATACTGGGTTCCACCCCGTGATGAAAGGAGTCTGGAGTCTCTGAGTAGGGCGACACCTGGCAATCCTTAACCATAGACCATAAGTCTCCTATGTAGGCCTTGCATATGCCTTTTGGATTTCTGATTTCTTGTGGCTAGGAAATCGCCTGAACAAAGCTTCAACCGAACAATCGTTTCTTGCGGGGACCCCCAGGCTGAGTTTTCGAAGCCTTTATTTATGATTCAAGAAATTTTGCATAAAGCTGTTCTCAGTGATCTGATTACGTGGCTACAAGTACGAGGATACAGAGCTTGTAAGCGCAAAAAGCCCGTGCAAGTCCCAAACCCCAAACTCATTGACGAAATCCTCCAAGGCTTCCCTGAACCCTGAGCCCGAGATCCCCTCAAATAAAGACTTACAGCCCTGAAACCACAGGCCAAGGCGCGAGACGTCTCGCTGGAGCCATGCCCTCAGTTTGGAATTGTGGAATCTGGGTTCAGGTGTTGGGGTATTCGGGCTCGGGGGTGTGGGGTGGGTGTTCTTTGTTTATCGCAGGAGCATGGCGGATGCAGTAACCTGGAAAGGAGTTTGGGGCGAGTTAAGGGCTTAGGACGCAGCGCTGTTTGGTGTGGGTTTTTGTTGGTCTTCCAGGTTTTACTGTTGGTGATTTGAGTGTTGGAGTTTGACCTCGGCTACAAGGGTCGATGTTCACCAGGAGGGCTTTTGATGTTGCCATGACTTCGAAAGCCAGCTTTCTAAGTGGTTAGGCCCGTCGTCTCCGCATCAGCCCCGATGTATCTTTTCTATGACTTAACCTGTTCAACGTATTTGGGTCCTATAACAGTACCGAGCAGGAAGTCTACAACAGCCCGTAGTCTCTTGTACTTACTCCCTGGTTCTTAGTAGGGAATGGGGGAATGGGTTATGGAGACCATTATTGGGGATTAGACAGGGACTACTATAGCGACCAATTCCCTCATTCCCTATTAAGCACCAGGAGTTTAAGATTAGCCCTCCAAACTTTATAGGGCTTTAGTGTAGGGGCCTTAATTATTAGAATGGGGTTTTGGGGCTTCCTTCTTGTAACTATAGTAAAATATACCTCACAAAACCTTATTCTAATTATTAAGGCCCCTACATCAGTGTTCATGGTGTAGGGTTTTGGGGGTTCCTTATTGTAACTAATAGTAAAAAAATACCTCCTCCCCAGCAGCAAAGCCGCTCCAAAGAGCCTTTTGAGTCCGAAGCATCTCCAGCAAAAACACCGTAAAATCCTAAAAACAAAAGGGTTCTCTTCCGGGTTCTCTGACAGGTTCTTCTCAAAAGTTTCCTGAAAGAGGTTCTCTTCAAAGGGTTCTCTGATCTGACGGGCTTTTTTCGAGAAGTTTATGAAGGTTTATATCAAACCCATAAAGCCTTAAACCTGAAGCCCATTAAGACTTCTACGCAGCTCTACACAACAAAGCCTGAAGATAGGAAAGCCTTTAGCTCTAAACATTCAACTGAAGCCGGACTCTATTTGAACGTCAGGGGCTTTAGACAGAGTAACTACACCTACAACTACTTGCCACCCCGAAACACTAAATCTATGAAACCTCCAATCTCCAAACCATTTTGACCGATAGCTTCAAGTACCAACCCGTCAACGAGGCATCGGCGTGAACGCAGCCAGGCCGGGGGCTGGGGGTTATTTTGATATTTGGGGATGCTTCTTCAGGCTCTTTCTATTAAGGGTCCCATAATTTCTGAAACTCCCGAAAGACGTGCTAGGGCCTGGAGGAACTTTACGACTTCAAGGGTCCTATAGGGACTTTCGGGATGAAGCTTTAGGGTTATAGGGAATGGGACCTGGGAAGATCAGGAGTCTGTAGTAGACGGCTCGGAATAAGAACTAATAGTATTCCCTTACGTCCTGATATGATTGTAGTGTATACATTATGTACCCCCAGGTCCGATTCTGCTAGTTCAGGCCCCCATATTAGGGACTTCCGTTGCGCTGCTTGAGGGTTTCAGGCTTCAAGTAGTCCACATGAGCTTCGGAGTTTAAGGAAGCATTGGGGGTTTAGTCGAGGGCTTTATTGCTTTGGGGTTCAGAGGTGGGTTTAGCAGCTCTTCCCCGAAACCTTTGACTTCAAAGTTCAAATCAAGCCCTCAATTAACCCTGCACCCTAAACCCACATTAGTTCAAGAAGAGAAGTTGCTGCGCTTTCCGGTTGAGGTTGACATGCGTCTGGGAAATCAAGGGACTCAGGCTACTCAGGGTCCAAGGAGCCGTTAGATGCACAATGAAGCCATGAGCCTCAAATCCACTCCCAGCTTCTTTGTGTGTTACTATAAATAAGGACCTCAAGTCTACATAAATGCCGAGCCGCTAAGCCCTAAGGCCAGTTCCTTGTCACTGTCGGTGTAATGTAGGGGCCTTAATAATTTGAATAGGGTTTTGGGGGTTCCTTATCACAACTGTAGTGTAACATGCCCCAAAACCCGATTCTAATTGTTAAGGCCCCTACATTAATTCGCCTGGCTCTTGCAGGATCTTCGGCCTGACGCAGATGGCGAGAACAAGGCAGGGGACAGGGGGGTACGGTTTGAAGGCGATTGCAGCACGTGTCAGTCACAAACTGGCTTGAGGGTATAGTGTTGGGACAACAAAAGCCATACTAATGCTTACTTAGCTTGCCATGATACTCATAATACACATAATCATGTACTGGTTCTCAGGATGAGCATTGCGACGTGTGCTAGAATAGCCCGCGCTTCGAGCGAGATTCTTCCAGTCACAGGGTCGGGCAAAGTCATAGCCACGCGCTGAATAATATGAACCCGACGGTTTAGGGTCGAGGGTGGTAGGCTTTAGGAGTCTACGTCTTATGTTGCGGGGGTTTTGAAATTTTGGGGTCTATGGTTGAGTTTGTGTTGCTTTTTTGTTGTGTTATGGTTTTTTCTCTTGAACAGTATATGTTTGCAAAAGACGATACCTAAATGCCTATGGTTTGGGATCCCAGGCTTAAATCTTCAACCCGAAACCCTACTGGCCATGCCCGAAAGTGGCTCCGGAAGCCACTTGATCTATGGTTTCAGAGCCATGTTCCGTACTCCTAAAGGCCTAAGCCCTGGACTGTGGAAGAAAGGAGCATCTCTCAGAACACCTTGAACAACAAGAGCGCTGTAAACACAACGACGACCAACGAAGGCAAGCCGGCCCTAAACCCCCAAACCCTAAACCCTAAGCCCGAAACCCCAAACCCCTGAGCCCTGAGCCCTGACCCCGAAACCCTAAACCCCTAAATCCTAAACCCCTAAACCAGAAACTCTAAACCCCTAAGCCCTAAGCCTCTAAACGAGAAACCCTAAACCCCTAAGCCCTAAGCCCCTACACCAGAAACCCTAAACCCTCAAGCCCTAAGCCCCCAAACCAGAAACCCTAAACCCTAAACCCTAAATCCCTAAACCCCTAAACCCCTGAACCCTAAACCCCTAAACCCCTAAACCCTAAACCCCATCCAGGCCAAGCTCCTTATTCCCACGGGCCTGCGACAGCGCCTTCATGGCTGAGAGCCCCAGGAAAAGAGCGGGAGAGGGCTGAATACGGTTTAGGGGTTTAGGGCTTTAGGGTTGTAGGGTTTGAGGGTTTTAGGGTTTAGGGGTTTAGGGTTTAGGGTAAGGGTGGATTAAGGGTGGTGTCTTGAATGCTATAGGACAGAACCCCTTAAACCCTAAACCCTGATCGAAAACACCGATTCTTCTGGGACCCCTAAACCGTTCAATTTTGCAGGGTCCGTCTTGGGCGTCGAGCTGACACTGTATTCCCGTTTCGGCACCTCCACCTATGCGCCCATGAAAGCCTCGACAACTGAATGGAGCATGGTGGGTAACTACGGGACCACACGACCTCACCTCGCGAACCTTTCTTTTGGCTCCATGCTGCTGCTGAGCTTCTGTAGATTAGGGGTTGTTTAGGGGATCCACTACATCAGGTATGATATTTTGGCTGCCCACTTTGCCGAGACTCTGTTTAGGGCAGTCCCCCAAACTCGAGCAGGAGTGAGGCCTGGCCTGTGCTCAAGCTGCTGGTTCGAAAGTCGGAATGACCAAACAAATCCTGCGGCGAAGTTTAGGGTATTTAGGGTTGGAAATGAGTTGGTGTTAGGGCGAGAGTCTAATCGCCGACTTACTGCCAGAGTGCGAGGTGACCCTGTTGCTAAACTTGGCATACTCGGTTGGCAGTTACACTGAGCCCAGCAAGCCTAAACGCCCGAAGCCTACACAGTAAGCCTAAACCCTAAACATCCCTAAACCCTAGATGCCCCAAAGCCTCATATGACCCGTACCCCCTGGAAGCCGCAGAGCCTCATAGCGCAGCCGTGGGCCCCAAAACCATAAACCCTTAGCCCTAAACCCTGAACCCTAAACTCTAAACCCTGAACCTTAAACCCTAAACCCCAAACCCTAAATCCCTAAATATCCTAAACCCCAAACCCTGAACCCTAAACCTGAGCCCTAAATCCCAAGCTTCGATCCGAGGTCTGGTCTCTGCTCTCAGTTGGACTCTTGGTCAGGCTGCTTTCGGCATGTGCAGGGGTTCCTTTCAGGGATCTATAGGGGTTCCTTTAAAGGGATCTATACGGGTTCCTAAAAGGGATCTATAGGCGATCCTTAAAGGGATCTACAGGGGTTCCTTAAAGGGATCTACAGGGTTCAGGGTTTAGGCCTTGGGGTTTAGGGGTTAGATTTCAGGGCTTGGGGGTTTTGGTAGGGTTTACTTCAGGGCTTCACGGTTTGGGCTTCAGGACTTTAGTGTTTAGGGTTCCGCTTTGGGGTCTTTAGGGCTACGATATGCGTTGCTATAAGGAGTGTTTGGGTTTTGGCTGTTTTTCAGATTTTTTCGTCTGTAGGATTCAGGGATTTAGGGTGTGCAGCTTGTGGTTGTCCATTTAGAAATGTACAGGGCTTCGGCGGTGCCCCGCCACGTTGGCTTTCAGCCACCCCTGCTCCTCCACCTGCTGAGTTCGGCGTCGCAGCAGAAATCGCGACAGCCATCCGAGCCATAACGTGGTGGATGGTCAGTGAACAGTGGCAGAGGCATCATTCTTGCGTGGTACCGCTGTGTGCGGTTTCCATCCGTTGGCGACTTTGTTGAGACCAGATATCCGGGACCAGGTTTGCGATGCAAGGTTTAGGGACCTCAGTAGCTGCAAAACCCTGAAGCCGTACATGCCGAAGGGGCGGGGCGTACTCCTTGAAATCACAATGCCGATCGCCGATGATGAGGTAGAGGCAGTTACTTCGGTTGCATTTCGAAGAGATAGCCAAGTACCGGGAGCACATGATAAGGCTGTGTGATGTGCGAGCTGATACCAGTAGCTTTCGCTGGCTCCGAAGTTGGGCTAGCTCTCCTGGCATTGCTTGCCTCTCGAGACCTGCTGAAGTCGTAGAAAAACAACTAGACTAGTTCCTAAACCTTAAACCCGAAAGCAGCTGTCACATCTACAGCCCGACCTCCGCAGCAGGTTCCAGTGCAGACAACGGAGCACGGCAAGGAAGGAATTGAATCGAGCAGCTTGGCAATCAATGCGGGACTGGCTTGCGGGGTTAAGCATTCAATCGTTTAGTCGTTTCTGCTTTGGGGCTGGCTTATGATATGTCGGTGTGCGGGGGGAGGGGTGAAGTTGAGGGTTGAGTAAGGATTGAAGAATAGAAGGCGTTCGTTCCCGAGTCTTTTGCTATGATAACATCGAAGCGGGGGAGAAAAACTCTTGGCCAATGCTGACATGTAGAAGCAGGTAAATACAAACACCATGTCCCGGAGCATGTTAGTTTTTAAGTACATACTCTTGTCGCTGTCACGATCTGCCTGTATCATGCTGATGCATTGAACTGATTACACTGTTGGCTTACATCAAAACATCACATTACCAACGATGTAGAGCTGAAGAGGAGTAGACGACGGAGCGAGTAGCAACAGCAGTGCTGCTTGCAGCAGGCGTCGCTGCCGCCGATCATGTGTATCGTCTCCCATCATGTTGCCATACCCTAAACCCTAAACCCGTACGACCACTGTCTTCGGCCTCTTAGGTTGCGATATTCGATTGTTTGGCCACTCTCGCAATTGTCATTACCGCCGCAACGACGAGACCATTAGGGCCTAAGTCCTCCTCGAATTTCAGCACCTTAGACAAAGCAACACAGCGGTCGGAATTGAATGCTGAGTAATGTGTGTTTTTGTCCTTGTCTACTTGACTTATGCTGAATCTACACTGAACCCCCCCCCCCCCAAAAAAAAGCCCTATTCTAAGTACTCAGGCTTTTATATGAAAGCCTGTAACAGTGGGACTTGAATAACTGCCAATACTTTTCCTCAAGGCTCATTAATATAATGGTACTAAAGTAGACCCCAAAGCCCTCCTCTTATGATTGAGACCCCTATATGAAAAGTTCGAAAGCCCTGCGTCCCAGTAGCCCGAACCTTGAACCGTACTTAAAGGCCGCAATAATTAGAATAGGGCTTTGGAGGATACTACAATTACAATAAGGAACCCCCAAAATAGTATAGGTAATTATTAAGGCCATTATATTGAACCTCGGCCTCGGCTTATTGCATGCAGCTGTCAGGCCCCTCTGCATCGAGACGGTCAGGGGCGCGGGGGCCTGGTGGATTTCGGGGTTTGATGTTTGATACAAGGGGTCGGAATGAGGACTAAAAATATCCCGTCTAATCCCTGTGTAACTAACTATATCATGATATACCGCCGAAAACCCTATTCTCATTATCAAGGCCCCCGTATTCCCATGGAGTACAGCCCGTTTTGAGTGAGTGAGTGAGTGGATGGCCTGGCGTGCGCTCCGGCCGAACGGAAACGTTCCCTCCCGCCATGTCTTCCCCCCTCCGTTTTCGTCATCGGGGAGATCCGGCAAGAGTTCAACGCTCCGAGCCCCTCAATCCAAGCAGGGAAAAGTGCCGGCCGAACCTCCATGGGCCCGCGTGCGCGGCTTGGGTTGGATTTGGGCACTTGGCAAGGCAGCCCACTTTGCAGGAACAGAAGCTCTTCCCCCTGTGATCCCTCACACGGGTACCAAGCTGGGGGCACTTGCTCGGTGAAAGGGCTTGGGGTGCAGGGTGGCCGAACCAAACACGCACATGCACACACGCACCGGCAGCAAGACTAAAGGAAAAAGCACGCTCAGCTGATCCCCTGTTGGCTGTGCAAACTCAAACAGTATTCCCCTGGAGTGGCGTGTGTGGCAGTGCCTGTAACTACAGGCACCACCCCCGACCAGAAGGGGCTACAGCCCGTTTTGAACCCTTACAGGTCGTTTAACAAACAACCCATACAGGAACCCATCCTAAACCCTAAACCCTACTTCCTAAACCCTAAACCCTAGATCCTAATTATCAAAGCCTCTGTTTGGGGAGCTTCCGGGTGGCTCGGACTCCAGGTCTTCAGGGTCTTGTTCGAGTTTGGTGGGCTAGTATAGCGGTCTTAAGAATTACCTATACAATTGTGGGGGTACCTTATTATATTTATACTGTAGTATACCACCAAACCCTTATTCTGATTATTAAGGCCCCGGTGTTAGGAGTGCCCCTATACCCTAAGCCTTAATATTTGCACTTTCGCCGAAAGTGACAAGGCACACAAGCGTCCCTAAGCTACAGTATAGTACCCTATACCGTACCATCCCTTCAACACGACGAGGCTTCAGATGTCAATGCCTATGCCAATGCCTTGAGGAGACATCGAGGGTTTAGGATCTAGGGTTCGGGAGAGGAGTTAGGGTCTGGGGTTTAGGCTTTAGGGTTTGAGGTTTAGGTTTTAGGGGTTGATGGTTGGGGTAATTTGAGGGTTCGCCTTAACCTACCAACGCCTAATCTCTAACTTTGTTTATCTTCGGTTCCCTACAGTACACTTCCTAGTTTAGGACTGTTCCAACACCCCACGCTGAAAAGTAGATTCTGGTGGATTGCGGTAGCACAGCGCAGGGTTTATGGTTTGGGGCGGCCGTTGGCCTTCGAGGGTAAGGACGAGGACACAACGATGAATATGCCTACTTGATGATTTTCCTGGGCTCAGGGTTGCTTCTTTGCCAGACTGGAGCATACTAGATAGTTTTGAAACCTTTAACCCTAAACCCTTAAATTCAACCTTATCAACCCTAGGTTTTTAGAAAACCTAAAAACCTATTGTTTTTTTAAAACCTATAACCTTTAACCCTAAACCCTTAAATTCAACCTTATCAACCCTAGAACCCCTTAAGCAGCCTCAAAGCCCTGAGCTTTCTATTCCCCGAATCCAAGAGCCGGTCCCTGACTCCTCGTCTTCGCGCAGAGAAACTTTTGGCTCTTGGGCCTGCTTTTTGGCCCAAAAACTTACCTTTGGTTAGTAGGGAATGGAGGAATGGGGTACAATTATAACTACTATTACTACCCCTACTAACCGAAGGTAGGAAAAGCCAGGAGCAGATCTAGTACAGGGGCCTGAATCATTACCAAGACTATTTTGCCCCCACCAACACCCTATTCTAATTACTAAGGCCTCTATAGGATAGTGAACCACGGAAAGTTGGAACATGGATCAGGGTTTAGGGCTTAGGGTTTATTGTTTAGGGTTTAGGGTTTAGCGATGGTTTAGGATTTAGGGTCTAGGGTTTAGGGATGATTAGTGAAAGGGCTCCCTATACTTGACCTTAAAGGCATGAGGATAGCGATGTTCCAACTTTCTTTCCTTTACTTTAGCTTGTCTAATATGGGGGCCTGAACAACTACCCAGATGATTCCTGGAAGGTTTCTCGTTCATGGTTTTGGATGCCGCAAAATCGAACTCCTGATATGAGGAGTACTGAGGCATGATGATTCTGACTTCTTGAACTGCAGGGTACCACAATTTAAAGCAGACCGCAGGTTTCCTAGCGAGCTTCCAGACTAGTAGTGCCCGAACCCAGAGCTGCGACTGTAGAAGTTTGAATATTTCGTGGCAGTGTTATTCCTTATAGCTCCTTGCTTCAGGTTTGCTAAACGAAGCTACAAGGACGCGCGCCTCTAATCCGGCGTTGCGCCCAGACCCGCGGCGGTCGAGGTGGGCATTCACTCTTGGTTTCAGTCTTTAGGGTCGGCGGGTTAGGGTGTTAAGGATTTAAAGAATGAATATAGGGGCCTTAATAAATAGCTATACTATTCTGGGTGTTCCTTATTGTAGTTGTAGAATAAGTTAATGGGCTTCAAAACCCTATTCTACTTATTAAGGCCCCTATATTAGGGTGTTAAGGATCTAGGGGTTATCCTTTCAAGCCTTTTGGGTATCTGCGCAGGGCCTAAGGCTTTTAGAGTTTACTCTCGGAGCTATCCACAAGGCCCCAGCCGGCTGATACTTTCGCTGGTACTTGCGCATGTTCGCATGTAGGCATATTGATGATTGTAGGGTATTTGCACCCTCCCCCAAGGGTCCAAGTAGCCAATAATCATATACTCTCCAAAATCCTAAACTACATAGCTACTATCCTAAAACCGAGTACCTAATTATTGGGTCCTTTGGACCCTTGGGGCTCTGGGATAGCGTTTAGGAATTAGTGTTTAGGGCGGGGCGTGGGCCAGGTCCGCCCTTGAGATAGCATTTAGTTTGGAAAGGGGGGCAGGGCAGAAAGCTATTTGGTTTCAAGGCATTTCCGAAAACTGTGATGTATTGTCTAAAGACAATATACTTAGTAGGGTTTGATATATATATATATATGATATAGACCCCCGTACCTTTTGAGGATCATTTGGTCATGCAGGGACAAATAGAGGCTCCTGGTTTTAGTTTCCCAACTTGCGGGATGGGTATCCCAATGCTCACCCTACGCGCAAACCCAATTTCCTGAGACTAGGCTAGGGTTTGGGGTTTAATGCGTTTAAGTGTAGTATAGGGTTTCTTTTGGGCCCGATTCGGGGACAGCCCCTGGAATCGGCTCGGTAAAAGGGCCTTATTGCACTAAAAGGGCGTTTCAACTCCTAAACGGTCGAGCCCTAAAGCCCTAAAGCCCTGAACCGGTGCTAGTAGTAGTAGTGCAGTAGTAGTAGTAGTAGTAGTAGTAGTAGTAGTAGAGTAGAGCATCGGCCCCCTAGTTTTGAAATCGGCTGCAGTGCAAAAGCTGAGGCGGCGGTGTTGTGTGTCAGTCCCTGCATCATGGTTCGCGTGTTTTACAAGTATCTTTAAGACATCCTCCTGCGGTATTATGGGGTACTGTTGTCCTGATCCATGATGCTTGCTTCTGCAGGTTCGGACGCAGGCTAAGAATGATTTGATGCGGTATGCCATGATCCTGGTTAAGATTGGCAGAGGTTAGGCCAGAAGTGTGCTGAATTGGGAGCTGAATCAAGTCGTTTTGAACACCTTCGAGAATGGGGCGGGAACGCCAGTGGCCGATGCCATTGCCTTCATCAGGATAGTGTCTTCTCCGGATTGGGTCACACTGGCATTGCGGAGGATAGCTTTCAAAGGATGGGGCGACACGAAGCAGAACGAAGCAGATACCATGATTGCTGCTCGCAGGATTTGGAGCAAATTACGGGTGCAGGTTTGCTTCTGTATCGAGGGCTCTCAAGCGCTGAGGCCGGAGATGAGATCAGGAAGGAACAAATTTTTCATAGCCAAAAGTCATTGTTCAAGCCGCAGCAGAAAAAAGTGTTCAGTGCTGATGGCTTGGATAGCATTTACATCGTCAACACTCTAGCCACGAACTCCTAAACCACGAAAGCCCTCGATAGTAGATCGCTGTGCCAGGACACTGTCGCCCCAAAATCCGGGAACGCCGCAAGCGGGCAAGATCGAGGATCTGTCCCAAGCTCAGCCAATGTAACGGAACCCCATTCACCCTTATAGAGCCCTTTAGCAGCCATATATCCCCGTAGTGTTGCTGTAAACAGTAAAAAGAATAGCGCTTCGCTGCGGTTACCCAGTGCTCAGATGCCTCAGGCAACAGCTCAATGAATTAATCCTTAGCTTCGAGATCCCTTCTTCCAACAAGAACACCGGCAGGAAAGCCATGATAGTATTGCGAGATCCCGACACCAATCTCGGTACCGGCCGCATAAAAGCGTGCATTCTTGGAGATTCACAAACTACTGAGTGTTGAACACTAGAGCAACAACTATTATAAACAAGGTCCCCTTGTCGGGGGCGAGGGGGTCCTTCTGATTAGATTACTACTAGTTGAGGTTCCCCTTTCGGATTTTTGGGCTTGGAAGCAAGTTTGGTCCACGAGATTACGCTCGAGGCTTCCAGAGATTTCTGGAAACGTTTAATTAGTTCTGACAGGACTGAGTGATGCAGGTGTCGTAGTCGTAGTTGTGCTTACAGTCGCAGTCGTAGTTTTTCGTCGTGGCGGTGGCGGTGGTAGTAGTAACTGCTGACGGACGAAACTGTTCCTCGGTTCTCTGCGGTAACCCATTCCTTCCAAAACTCTGATCCTTGACATTGCTGTCAAACAGCTTAGTAGAGGCCTGTGTGCGAGCGGACAAATCTCTACATCACGCATGTGCTTCATCAACATTGACATTGAAGGGGCGAGGGGAGTGAGCTGGTTAAGATGTCATGCTTTTCTTGCTGTGGGGCATTCTGTCCAACCACCGTAGCTGTAGTACCCAAAGGCTTAAAACGAAACTGGCCATCTCTAAAGGGAGTTGCACCATTTAGCCTTCCAAGGCGCACACAGCCGCAGCTTCCAACGGCCTTGCCCGTGGATGGCACAGGCAGGGGACAAGGGGAGGAACGTGCAGAGCATACTTAAGCAATAGGAGGCTCTTCGTACTAGACCAAGCCCCTTCAAATCCAGCACGAGGGTTAAGGTCAATCGTAAACTGCCACAGACAAGATCAGAATCGTCTCCTTGGGGTTTACTTTAAATAGGACTTGTAGGATCCCAAGAGTTTCGAAACTTATCATGGTTTCAAGCTGGAGTTTTAGTGTCTGCAGAGTGTTGGGGTAGATTGAAAGAGCGAGCCGCACGACCGGTCCTTTCGAGGCCCCACCATCCCTGTCAACTTGTCGGGGGCCTGAGACGGGTTGTGTTTTGAGATTTTAAGCGGCTTGAAGGCTCTGGGGTTTAGGATCCCTAAGCCCTGAACCCTGAGAATGCAAGCAAGCCCTAAATGTGCCCTTATCCTCAAAGCCAGCGTACAGCTGTGCAACCGATTCACTTGTAGACGGTGCTCGGATGTGAGACGAGATTGTCGGGTCCAGTTTGGGGTTGTAGGGTTCTGGCCTCAGATAGATGGCTACTCTTCAGGCGTTCAGTAGAACTGGGAGGGTACCATGTCATGCATAAAGGCTTCAAAAGCCTTTAGCCTTAGTTCCCGCTCCCTAAACCTATAGTAAATCCTCAAAACCCTACGCCAAAACCCTAAACGCTACTCACCCTACTCTACTCCCTAAATCAACGTTTGGGTTGAGGAGGCCGGAGTATCCAGGCACCCAGAGAACCACAAAGAGCCCTTAATTGAGGGACGAGACGCTAGGCTTCTAGTATGCCTGAAACTGGGATTCCTGAACTAAGCTGTAGGTACTGCATGATTCCCAAAAGCCGACACTCTTCAGACCCCGAGCTTAAAACATAAGCTCCAATACCGTACAACATTGAAAGCCCTAAGAACTTTCTAAACTCAGCAGATCTAAACAGAAATGCCTATAGCCCCAAAGCCCTATAGTCTGCAACCTACTGCTCTAGAGGTTCGAATGCAACAACTGTTCAAGTCTCAAAGGGAGGTCTTACCAAAATGGAGTTGTCTAGTTACCGTGGGCCGAGATTTTCGGAGTCTTCCTATTCTAAAGACCCCATTAGCCCGCACCACCATTTTGTGAGCCCCATAGACCCACATAAAGCCATATGAAACCGCATGAAAACAGCAAAAAGCATCACACTGAATCCCATAAGGATCTAAGCCCTAAACCCTAAACCCCTAAACCCCTAAACCCTAAACCCACAACACCCCGAAACCCAAAGTTCCCAAACTCTTCCCTCAGAGGTTCGACTTCAATGTTACATAGGCCCGAGAGAGTCGGAGAAGTAAGTACCGATATGGAGACCCCACAAAAAGAACGTACCACGAACTGCGTCATAAATCTTAAAAGAGCCATATGAGCCCGTACAAAGACATGCATGAACAAGCTCAGTGACTCTCTAACCCCTATAAGAACCGGTTCCCTGGCGCATCTTCCTTGGTTCCGGCGTCGTGAGGTCTGCCACTCTGCCGGTGCATGCCCAGGGCTGAGTGGCAAGGTCAGTCACGGGTAGCTATAAGAAGAGTTACAAGTTCACAATTTAGGATGTATATATAGTTTAAGTATGCTGGTTGGGGTGGTAAGTGGCCATAAAAGTAATTACCTGACTTCAAGCCGCGCTTGCGAGGGGTTTGTTCAGGCCAGGGTTCGGGGTCGCTGCGCTTAGAGAAATTTAGGGTTCAGGGGCTTGGGGGGCTGAGAGAATTGGGTTTAAAGTTCTAGTGGGTTTAGGGATCTACCAGGCCCCATTCAATGTATGCTTGATAGGTACGTTATTTATAGTGTCACATATAGATATAGATATATATATATATACAGATTGATAACGGGCATTTCGCATCTCAGGTGAACAATGCAATGAAGTGGAGATACAGTGTTGGTGTTTGTGTTGTAGTGGTGGGTTGTACGTATTGTTACAGGGCTCCACAATTTAGGGATTAGGCTTTGAAAAGATGTGCTCTGCAAAGCAGCTGGCCCAAAATCCTAAATTCTTAGCTCATTTCATATCTCGGGCAAAGATTGCAGGTCTCGAGCCTTGGGGCGAGAGCCCAATACCCCTTTTATGTTTGCTCCTAGAGTCGACTGCAAGCAGGTCAGATCGACCCTTAACCCCAAGAGAACCCTCAAGAGGAATCCTAAAGGTCCTAAACCGTATAAGGATCCAGCCCTACATGATCCCGTATAGGAATCCTAGATCCCAAGCCCGGGGTTTAGGGTTTAGGAAAGAGTCCTAAATCCGAAACCCTTCAAGATCCCTCGACGGAGCCCTCAACCTCGAAGCTTAAAGGAGTCACAAATCCTAAAACCTGAAAGGAATCCGAAAAGGAATCCTGAACCCGAATCCCGTAAAGAGAGTCCCAAATCTTCAAGCCTAGGAATCCTAAACCCTTATCCCTAAACAATCCTCTAAATGAGTCCAAACGTAGAAGGAGTAGTATTTCCCGAAGCCTTCATCCCAAAATCCTGAACCCTAAACCCCCTGAAGCTGAAGCCGTAACCCCAAACCCTGAACCGTAATCCCTAAACCCATACACCCCTAAAGCCTTAAACCCCTAAATCCCGAAGCCTCAGTCGCTGAGGCAGCAGAGATGGGCATGCGGGGTGCTGGGCCGGCTCGGCAGCAGTCTCTGCAGCTCGGCTGATGCCACGGGTTGGGGCTTATAGGGTTTACGGCCTACGGCTTCTAGAGTCTAGAGTTGAGGGTTTCGGGCTTATTTCTGGGGTTTGTCAGGCTTGTAACGTTTATGGGGTTCAGGGCTTATAGAACTTTATAGGGCTTATAAGGTTTATTGGGCTTATTGGGAAAAGGCCTACAGGGTTTACAGGGGGCTTTCCGGGCTTATATGGAATACAGGGCTCATGGGGTTTAGGTTGATAGGGTTTTACATAGGTTCATAGGTGTTATGAACCTCCAGGGCTTTAAACTTACAGAGTTTAGGGCTTTGGGGTGTCAGGGTCTGGGGTTATAGGGGCCTACCATGGCCCCCGAGGCCCAAGGTATCACATACTCAAGGTCCTTGCGAGTGGGCATGTTGGTTTTCATGGAGGGTCCTTAAGCCCGTTAAAAAGCCGAGGAAACTCTGTGGATTAATCCTAAACCTATAACCACTAAACCCTAAACCCTGATCCGTTTTGAGCGTTCTGGTAAGGTCGCAGCAGCCATCGGCGCCCCCTTCGCGGCAGTCGCCGTACCCGCAGCCGCAGAGCTCAGTGTTTTTGCGGTTTTAGGGGCGGGGGTGTCAGGGTTTTCGGTATATGGGGAGTTTCAGTGTTTTAGTCGTTGAATTTGGAGGCTTAGTGTATAAGCTAAGGGTTCTAGGCGTTCAATTTGCTATAGGATATATCTTAAGGTTTAGGGTTTTTGTGGGCTTGGAAATGTAGTCGGGTGTCTGTGGCATTGTCTTGTTCGTGTTCGGCAAGGGCCCTGGGACATGTTCATAGCACTGGGCAGGTTCCTTTGGTGCGGATTTGGGGTTCTCACTGGCGATTGTGACGTTCTTCTTTTTTTCTAGTTTAGTCATTTTGCACAGCTGCTGGGTTTGAGGGTGCAGGGTTTAGCATGCCGTTTGTGGGCAGTTCGAGTTTAGGGTCTTGGCTTTTTAGGGTCGAGTGTTGTTTGAAAGGTTTCCGGAGTTGTTGCACTTTGTAAGGTGTTGATGCATGCTTGTTGGCTTTTGTCGGCGCATCGTTTGAGCTCGTTTTACATATCCATTCTGATTTACGGCTCTGTGTGAGTGTACTTTAAGCGAGTACTCAACTCATTTTTGATTTGACATGTTTTTTTAGCTCGTCCTTCAAGGTTCATGAATGAGATTCAGGGATAGAATCAATAGTTTAAGACCATTTCCACATCCCAGTACTGCTTAGCTAGCAGCTACGCAACTTGTTGTAGGGTCGCTATAAATGAATGAACCTGCTGTTCAAGCCCCACTAGACAAGTGTAAGATGTAGTACTACAGGGGCCTTAATAATTACCAACACTATTTTGGGGGTTCCTGATTATAAGTATAGTATACTGGGACAAACCCTATTCTGATTATTTAAGGCCCCTATATTAGGATAAGGCAAGCCCTACAGATTGGTCGGGCTCGTGGGCTTGGAATCATTGAGTCATGGAGTCGCCTTTGGCTGCGGTTCTCCGCCGAATTCTGATACCCTCAATCCTGATTTCTAAACTAACTGAACTGGCCCTTTTCCAAAAGCCCTGACCCCGCAACCCTGAACCTGAATCTACAAAGGCCTTAGGAGCTCAAACCCTTGGCCGATAACGTGAAGCTAGCCCCTGCATGTGTCCTATAACCCTAAACCCTAAACCGTATAAACCGGCGACTGCATCTCTGAAAGGGCTGGCCTTCAGCCGTCGCAGCGGCAGCATCGCAGCCGCAGAGTTTCAGAGGGCTTGGGCTTCCAGGATTTCTGAGCTTCAGGGTTCGGGGGTAGGAATTCAGGGCCTGCAATGGGGGTTTACGGGGTTTTGGGGTTGAAGGGTTCAGGACCTTTGGGATAGAGGTTAGGCCGAAGGCCTCCTATTTGCCGCTAAGAAATCGCGAAGACACTGTAATATGTGATCGATATTTCCATGCAGTCTTACTAGTCATATATCCACTGATCGTCCTTATTGTACATCTACACTAGACAGAACTTAATTAGATTTCGGCAGTCGTCGGTTTCAGTTAGCGGCATGCCTCGTCATGTAGGGTTTAGGGTTTGGGGACGAATCGGAACCTAGACCTTCAAAGCCCAACAAGCCGAAACCCACACCTGCGTCAGGCAGATCCCTTGTCCTAGACATGGCAATGGAACTTTTGGCCTCCTGAATACCCTGAATTCCTGTAGCCCCTCCTTTGCTTGAGGGGCCGGGTCAGGTTTTTGGCGGATTTTTCGCGTTTTACGGCTCAGGGGTTTGCGGGGTTGAGGATTCGTGCTTTGTGTTTTGTAGGGGGTGGTTCAAGACCTTTGCATCGTCGCTTAAGGATGTGTGCCGAAAATGCTGGCCCTGCGAGCATTGCTGCCTGGCTCCTTCGCTGCATTGGCACAACCAGGCACCCTGAACCCTAGACCTCCAAAGGTGGATACAGGGGCATGGACGCCTCGTCCCAACACCATTCAATCTGCACAGGGGTTCTTATTGAAATTTAAAGACTATGGCTCGAACATGTTCGAAAAATATTGAACCACACGGACTTTGTACTACTTTGATACACGGAACACTCCTGAATTATGTGGTCATGGGCTCTCCGGGTGAACTGCAGCCCGAGCCTGAACTTCAGGCTCGCACCGGGCATCCTAGCCTCTTGACGACGGGACCCTGCAAAATATATAATATCCCATAATCTACTCTAATATACAATAATCTACTATAATATACCATAATCTACGATAATATACCATAATCTACGATAGTATACCATAATCTACTATAATGTACTATGATTACAACAGGCTTTGTGCTGTTTTCTGTATCACTGTATAGAGAGTACAGGGGGATGTTTTTATTAACTAACCTTGCAGACCTCGCATGCTTGAAAAGCTAGGCTTTGGGTAGTGGCAGTAGGATGGTGACTTCGAGGTTGTTGAAGGAAGGAAGCCCCTACAGGTTTGGAATCTTTCACACTAAACATTTAAAGTATTAAATCCAAACCTTCAACCTTGAGCCCAAGCCTACTGAGCGCATGCTCTGAGTCTTAATTCCAAGACTTCTGAACCTATACACCCTTATCTATCCAAAACTCCGAGCCAGAAAGGCCATAGACCGAATAATCACTCACATGACAGGTAGCAGTACTTGCGTAGTCTGCCGTTCTAGTATAGCACATGTTTATGTCTTTCTGCATAGACGCCGTCTTGCCTAGGAGGCTAATATCGTTCTGTCATCTTCCCCAAGCACAAGATTGAAACTAAACCCGGCGCGTTTAAAACCTGAACCCTCAGAGCCCTAAGCCACGCCCCCGAACGGCTTCTGAGGCCAGGGAATGCTGCGATGGGCAATCAACGACGAAGCCCTGCACCCAGCCAGGCAAGAAAAAGAAATGGGTGAAGGGTGTAAGCCGATAAAGAGCTAGGATGTTAGGGCTTCGGGTGTGCAGGTAGTCATATTTAGTGATAGTCTGTTGCATGTTGTCTACTGGAGCCCGACGATCATGTGCATATTCTGCTCCCCGACCTCTATACTTTAGGACCGCTAAATATTATCCTTGGGCCGCAGACTTTGAACTATAAACCCTTGTAAAGAGTTATGAGGCACTGTTCAGAATGTCGGGCACCTGAGCGGGGCAGAACCACAATATCCAGAGCCCCTCTTGCGGTCGAAAGTCTACACCCTATCTCGACATGTGCCGGCTTATGCTCAGAGGCGAGGTTCGCAATGCTGCAGAACCGGATGAACTACATAGCATCGGGAACCGAACGCCACGAACGCAACAACAACACAAAACAAATTTTCGTTTCACGAGGTATACAGACACTTTGCACGAATCTTGCGAGCAAGAAAATGAACAAACAGGGAACCGAAAAACCCGTTCTGTAAGGGCTTGCAAGGGCGGTATATTGGGATGATATAGGGGGGGCGTTAGTATGACCCTCAAAAGTGGGTTTGTCCTCTATGTGCAGGTGGCGCAGCCGCGGCGGCAAAGCCCACGCAGCCGGCGTCCCAGCACAGCCCACCCTAATTTGCAAGCCTCGGCTGCACGATACCCTAAATCCCTGATGCTTAGACGTAGGGGGATGACAAGCTAGTAACATTAGTAACATTGTTATGATTGTGTTAACTTGTATCCCAACACCCATTCCAATGAGCACGAAATCCCGGGGCGGTTGAGAGCTTCTGGTCGATTGAGCGCTTGGGATTTTAGGTTTAGTATGCGTTGCCTGGCAGCAGACGAGGTCGGCCACATCTAGTATAGGGGCCTGGAAAATTGAGAATGCGTACTCCCTGGAATGTCTGAGTTCGAATCTAATTGCAGTATAGAGGCTCCCCGCCAACCTCTAGTCTCCGGGTGTGCGGGCCGGTCTGTGCGGTGGCCGGCCCCACTGCAGATAAGCTCGGCTTGAAAGATCAAAGGCACTGCGCAGGCCTGTTACCCCCAGACGATCGTTCTTCAAGTGACAAGCTCCAGAACGCTCGGGCTTCTTTTTTCTATGAGCCCTAAAGTTCCATAAAGCTCAACCCTATCCCTAAAATAAGCCCTAAAGCTGAACTAAAGACCCCAAACCCTGCACGAAGCTTCACCGAAGCCTCAACCCGAAAGTCCTCAGGAACTGTTTGACTGTGGATGCCGTTCCCACACCTTAACTTCAAGAAGCCTCAAACCTGAATGCCCGAGGCGCTAAACACAAATTCCATTCTCAAAACACACTGGGCCCGAACGCCCCCTGAAGCCGAAAAGTTTTGGCCATGTCCACTACCGCTTCCAGAAGCTCCTCTGTATCTAAAGCCCCGCATTCCGACCCCAAGAAGCATAACGCCTGAACATCTAAACCCAGATGCAGATTTCCAAATCTCTTAAGCGAAACCCAACAGGCAGAAAGCCGTAATGGAAGTCTGGACGGCTGACCTACATTTCTTATTGCATCAGTTATTCAACCACAACACCCTCGACCCGGACCCCTATTTTTACAAAGCTAAAGCCCCAATAGACATTCAGTCTTAAGCCCTAAACCTACGCAAGGTGCCCAGGCACCCTCTGCGGCGGTGGCTGGTGGCCAGCCAAGGACAGATGGCCTTCGTGCGTTTTGGACAGGTGGTTTGTGGGTCAGTGACGTTCAGCACAGGGGTACAGAGCTCCAGGGCTGGTAAGCTTAGGATTTTGACTTTGAGGTTCGGAGTTTAGGAGTTCAGGTTTAGGGATTTAGGCAGTCGGGTCCTTATGGGTGGAAAGTTTAAGCTTTCGGGGAGCTGATATGATGGTTGGAGGTTTCAGTTGTTGTTTGCCTGTTTGTTTTTTTTGGGTGCTGGTTAGGGCATGTAAGGGGTTCAGCATGGCGCATAAGAATCATACGAACAATCTGCATCCCTAGAAAGCTTTGGTGTCGGTTGCGAGAACGTGGAATTTTGGATGTCACATCTGTCGCAGACTCACAATTCTGGTATCGTATCGTCCTGCAAAGAGGGGGTTTGGGGCTCCTTTATAAAACCCTACACATGAAACATCATTTAACGCTAAAGCCCTGTAGCAGCATGGCTTGAAAGCACAACTCCTTTTTGGACAAACCCTTAAATGAACCAGCGCAACATCTTAAACTTAGGGGTACCTATTTTGGCATCTTCAAAATAAGGATCCTACTATTTAGGGCACTATATTAGGATCCCCTATTCTCGGAAACCCAAAATCTGTCAAACCGTTGTTGCAAGGATGCTAAGTTCCTGAAGTCATCATCTTCAAAGCCGTGGAGGGACACGAGCTGCTGGCATCTGGTGGGAGGTCTCGCCGAATTAAGAGTACTTGGCGGCTCCCCCACGATGAGGATGATGGGACGAGCACGGGCGTGTTAGTCGAAAACTTCGTGCTTCTTCTCTGGCACTGAGTCGGGGCACAGATGTCTGGGCGCAATACGGGTGTGCCCACAGCCACCGACTAGTGCTTGAATTGCTACCGCTGTTGCCAGAGAGGCAGTATATTCCAGTTTGCGAGGATGACATTCTGTTGGGACCGGGCATCGCTGATGGTGAATCCTTCATGAAGCAGTTGTTCCTCAAACTGCAGTCGCTGACCGCTGCATTCCCGATGTGATGTTGTGTGTTGTTGCGCGGCAAGCCGATTTACAGCCACGGCAACCGTAACAGCACGTCAACAAATTCTGGCTTTCATCCAGCCTCTGTACCTCGAGCCTTTCAGTATCAGGGCTTTCAAGCTTCGTTCTTGCTCACACTCTCATACCCTAAACCCTTAGTACCATAAACCCTCGACCCAGAACCCTGCAACCCTAAACCCCTAAACCCCTAAACCCTAAACTAAACCCCCCAGACCGCAAGGATGATGCAGCCACCAGGAATGATGCCCATGCAGCACAGGTCCGGGTGGTTTACTGATCGACGGAATTCCCAGAGCGCCCCAGTAAGCCCTAAACAAGAAGCTCGATAAAACTTAAAAGGCCGCTAGCCTTCAATTTTTTTGAGGACTGAAGATACCTTATGTCCTAAAGACAAGCGTTGTGCAGCCGTATGTTCTTGAATGAAATGGCACTGGGCCGTCGAGGTTGAGGGAGGTGTGGGGCTTTCTTGCTCAGGAATTCTAGATTAGGTCAGGGAGCCTCGGTTTCACAGCGTGGTGATGGAAGACTGGAGGTTTTAAGTCTAAGTGGGAGTTTCCAAAAATAGGGGACCCTAATATAGTACCCTAAATAGTAGGATCCTTCTTATAAGGACCCCAAAATCAGGTACCCCTAATTTTCGGAAACTCCCAAGTTGACGGTACTTGAAGGATCACAGGTTTCGGCGAAATCTGGGTTTCGTCGGTTTGATTGTGGTTTCCTACGGGTGCTACAGGACTTCATAGGGCTTTACCGAAATTGTCAAGGATCTTGTTTTCAGTTGTTATTATTTTTAGACCAATAGGAGCCATGATATAGCAATTGTTATTGTTCGTGTTTTCATTACAAAAACTCTCCAGAAAAAAGCAACTGTCATGTTCACTACCGTTAATGTTGCGTTTGTAGCTTTAACTCGTGGCCCGAATACACGGACTCTAGCCTAAGCAAAGACCGCAGGCGCAGTCCTATTAAAGCTTGTAAGCCCCAAACCTTAAACCCAAAACCGTCAAAATCCTTGCCAAAGCCACGGAGGAGTGCCTTACACCCGCCAGGCCGCCCAGTCGTCCGGGCTCCATGACCAACTCGCTGACGCCTTGGAGGGGGTTGAGGCTATAGAGGTGCGTTGAGGCGGGAAGGGTTTGGCTAAGGCTAAGGATTACTTGATACTAGTGATGTTCTGCTGTACCTGCCATGATTGTAATGACTTTCTGCATACTCCCAATGATAATATTTTGTAACCGTACTTACTGCACTCATCTTCCTGAGCCTTAAACATAACCTTGCAGGAAGACCAGAAGGTGGCCCCCAAACCAGGACTCCCCAAGTGCCTTTTAACAGAGTCTATGGCCCTTACTAGTGGGTATTCGAGTCATACTAGAGGGTAGTTGGGGTTTCTAGGAAGGTATCTCTTGAAAGGACCCTTCGGGGACGAGTCTGAGGCTTGTCGGTCCAAATTTCACGATCGGGTTGATAAGGTTTAGGTTTTTTGCATCCCGCACGCCAAAACCTCATCGAATCTCTATATAACAGTGTTGGGTCTAATGTGAAATCCTTCCAGAAGCTTAGAGAACCCTGTTGGAACCCAGTCCTCACGTTTTACCTTATACCCTGAACTCCTAAACCCCTAAACTCCTAAACCCTAAACCCTAAACGCTAAACTCCTAAACCCTAAACCCTAGAACCCTCGACCCAGGCCTTTCAATCCACCTGCTCATCGCTCTCCGCAGGTGGTGTCCGGGCCCTTGGGGTTCCTCGAGTGGGGGGCATCGGGTTTCCTTTTGGTTTTTAAAATTGGGAGTTTCCGAAAATTAGGGGTACCTTATTGGGTTACTATAAGGGTACTATAAGGGCTCTGTAAGGGTTTAGAGTTCCCGAAAATTAGGGATACCTTATTTTGGGGTCCTTATAATAAGCATCCTACGATTTCGGGTACTATAACACCAGGGAAATGAGGTTTGGTTTTTAGTGGCTTCAAAAGATTTCAAGCAGACCCTTACGGTACATGAAAGTTAAAGGGTCTTACCAGGGGTCTATTATAAGGGTTTGTAGGATTGAAGGCTTTACTGCTTTATGTAGACCCTGATCTATAATCCTGTCTCCCTCACCGAGGACTGTAATATGGATGTTACTGTCACGGCCGAAAAAACGGGGGTTTAGTTTGTTAATCAGGGGTCGGGGGTCTATCTTAGGGTTGGCAGCGTCTCGAGGTGGAATTTGGAAGGTTTGTGTGTTTGGATGTGTCAGGGTTAGGCGTTGCTAGCTCTCGAAGCAAGCATGTGTTGTACAGCGCAGAGCACGCTTGCTGTAGAGGATCTTGGGCTAAGGTTACAGTTCTCTTGGCCATGTAGACCCCTGCTTAAGCGCCCCCTCCTTCGAGGAGGACTATGATAGGGATCAAAGTATCAAAGTTATCCACGAAGCAGGGTTGCTTGATGCGATAATACACCCCCCCCCTCAGTTCTAATTCTTCAGGCCGCCTTACACCCTAAACACCAGTTCCGAACCGCCCTTATTCGGGCTTCGGGGATTAGGGTTCAGGCAGGGGCCGAGGTTTGGGGTTTACGGTTGGAGGTCGGGAAGTATTTTAAGAGCCTCCGGCTCAAGCCGCCGACCCCGTAGGAGTTAGAGGCAAGGGCGATGCGGTTGACGAGAGAGTTTATTTTGGGGTCTAGGCTGACGGTTTTGCTACCCCCGCTGCTACTCTACGACGAGTACACCCTAAACCCTAAACCCCGGAAGGAGGAGTGGG
>BGNK01001064.1:0-11512 GCA_003297005.1 Symbiodinium sp. clade A Y106 | reverse complement strand
GGGGGGAAGGGAGGGGGTTGGGGCAGTAGCAGCAGCAGCTGTCGCAGTAGCAGGCGTAGTAGTACTAGTAGCAGCGGTATTAGTAGTAGTAGTAGTAGTAGTAGTAGTAGTAGGAGTAGTAGTAGTAGCAGTAGTAGTAGTAGTAGTAGTAGTAGTACTACTACTAGTAGTAGTAGTAGTAATAATAATAAAAGTAGACAAATGGGAAGGCAAAGCACTGCATTGGGCAACTCTGACGAAGTTGATCCGTTGCAGGCTAGTAGTAGTAGTAGTAGTAGTAGTAGTAGTAGTAGTAGTAGTAGTAGTAGTAGTAGTAGTAGTAATAGCAGCAGCAGCAGCAGTAGTAGTAGTAGTAGTAGGCGTAGTAGTAGTAGTAGTACTAGTAGTAGTAGTACTAGTAGTAGTAGTAGTAGTAGCAGCAGAAGTGAGAGTTGTAGAAGTAGTAGTCGAGTCGTAGAAGTAGGGGAGGGGGGGCCGGCAGGTTTTGGGAGCGAAAAAGGGAGGGGGGCANTGGAAGAAGGGGGGGGGGGCAGGGGGGGGTTGTCATCCAACACGCCGCCAGGGTCGGCGGATTGATAGTACAGTAGAAGCCCAAAAGTTGGAAACTCAATAGCCTCAGTCCTTAAGAGTAATGTATAAGGAATCCCAGCACTATTTGGCCTTAATCCGGTTTCCAACTTTAAGGGGTTTACTGTAGTACGTTTATTCCCAAGTTTAAGACTGAGTAAAACCCTTCAACCCAGATACAGTTAAACTACAAGTGCTAACCCCAGATTATCTTGTAGAAGCTTATAGTCGATGTAAATCCTGATTAAACCTAAAACCCCCAAACCCTATACCCTTAGACCTTAGACCCTTTATCCTAAGCCCACTGTAGAACCTGATGATTGCCTTCATGTCCAAGGATGCAGCAGAGGCCCATGTCCGCCAGAGACTTAGGAGTGTCCTTTCATAGAGTTATGGTTTAAGTTTTACGGTTTCGAGTTTAGTTGATAAGGTTCCGAGTTCAGTTTTTCAGGTTTCGAGTTTAGGACTTGTAAGGGTCTGAGTTTAGAACTTTGATGAGGTTTACAAAATTGGGTGTAGGGTTAGGATTAGGATTTGGACAAACGGGCGTACGTTCGGGGTTTGTAGTGCAGGGTCTGCGGAGAAAACCCTATCCTTAGTAGTAGAGTAGGTAACCTGCAACCTTTTGGGGCATTATAATCCCTATATGATCCCAAAGGTTAACCTTTAGTACCCCTAAGATACTGGAGAAGTAGGTATCCTGTTAGTCGTGTCACAGTTGAGAGCACTGGCAGATGCAGGGCTTAGGGTTGGGTATCGGTGGTTGCAATGGGGTAACCAGAAGTACCCTGCTTTAGAGAATCCTCAAAGGGAGCCCCCGGAGACCCGAGATGAACATTTGGTGAGTGTGCTCAAGACCGAGAAGGTCTAACACAGGTCAAAACGCACCAAGACCCTAAGGCGTAATGTTGGGGCCTTCATCATATCAGCAGAGTAGAGTTTGCGGGAAGGAGAGCCGGGGGGGCCGGGCAGGGGGGCGGGTTATACGCATACGTACATGTAATGACTACAAACATACTCGGGTCATCAGGGGGATATAGCTGGACCCGGTACATGACACCGCAGTCTCAGATGGGGCAGCCGCATCGATGAGCTGAAAGAGCGGCCACGGCAAAGATGTCCGAGTTGATTTCTCGGGGGCTTCAATACGCGGTGGTCGCGCAAGTAGTTTTCATTTTTTGGGGCAGTACATGTCCTACAAGCTACCCAGGGTTTACCTTTCAACATTTTTTGTGCTAGGAAATTGGAATAAACTGGACATGTACATCAACCGTAAACCCGAGCCCCTAAACCAGCAACCCTCTGAACCCTCTTGAAGTCACAGAGTTGGGGCGCTCGAGGCACCGTAGTAAGGACCTAGATACCTGGCATGATTCTTTGTTTGTGATGACTGCCTTGCATCCAACCCGTAAAATCCTAAGCCCACTACTTACCTTAACTCTAACGAGTTAGGACCGACCTCTGCGCGTCCTGGGAGCTTCACGAGTTCCGTAGAGCCCACTTCGAAAAGGAGTAGCACGGGTTCCGGAGCCTGAAACCTGCGCCGTGGCTGTAGGATGGACATGATCAAGGTAGCAGTGCAAAAACAGTTCTAATGAAGCTTAGTTAGGCTTATTTTTCTTTGAAACGTGAGTTGCTTCAGGGTTTGGTCTAGTCTAGTTGTAGTGTTATCGGTTGGTGTTGTGATATCGGTGCTACTGTCCTGGTGAGGGTTCGTACCATGTGGTGCAACCGGAATTGCTGTTGTGATTAGCAGTTGTCATGATTGTAAGCACGGTCATGTGTGTGTATAGATATGCGCACATAGAACAACTTGTGTTGCCCTGCAGTGCTTGTTAGTGCCTTTGTTCGTTCTCATCATGTTGTTGTCGGTGTCATCTGTCGTGGCTGCTTTTGCTGCTGCTGCTGCTGCCACACTGCAACTTCCGAGTACGACTACGTTAACGACATCCACTAGCAGTCACTAGCAGGAAGAACTACAATATCAACAGAATACGCACAATAGCAATGACCATAGCCCCCAACCTCATTATGCATGGTTACAGGGTTGTCTGGGAGAAAAGAAGGGCTCTGACTGTTTAGAGCTCTGGATAACTGTCCGTTCATTATCTGTTTAAGGGCTTGGGTTTTGGGGTTTGAAGGTTGAGGGGTATAGGGCTTTGTTTTACGAAAGACTCCTTAGGGGTTTGCTTCTTGCGTACTGCACAGATTCATCCTGCGTTAACAAGAACCCCTCACATCCTCCGACTCCTAGAACTTTATCTCTGAAGGACCACAACCTTCATGTTCATTTAAGCCGGTAGCAGAAAAATCTTAGAATCCGAGACCCGAACGCCTAGGGCTGTTTTGCAGACGTGAGTCGTTGAAGTCGATAGATGCCAACCTTGCTTCGAGAAATGCAGCGCGTGAAGGACGGTATATGTTGGGGTCTTGCCCATTGCTGGGCCGCCGATTGGAAATTCTAAAGGGTGTTTTGCTAGTGTTGAAAATGAAGTTTCTTGCGGGTTTGTACGTTCCCGCCCCGGTCGCTTCGTTATGAACGAAACACAGGGGTCCCCATTTAGTCTGACTATCGGCGCCGCTTCATTATGCCCTATCAAGCCCCTTTTGTCCCTTCACAGGAGCCCTTGATTATTGAGGCGATTGCATTGCGATGGCTACGATTGTTTTCCGGCTATTACCCTTTATACTATTAAATTGCCATGATTCTGATCATTGCTACTATTCGTGCTCTTCTTCTTGTTATGCGATTATGACTATTACTATTTGGGTTAAGGGCAATCATGGGGCACGTTGTTAGCTCGGGGGAGGATGTCGAATTGCTTGCAGGGCCTTGCAAAACTTGTGAGGTGTAGGGTTTAGGGTCGAAGAGTTTCAGGGCCTTCCAGGCCGGCTTAAGGTTTTGAAGTTTTAGGGTTTAAGGGTTTAGGGTTGAGGAGTTTAGGATTCAGGTCTTTGTTGGGATTTACAGTCCACATAATTTCTGACACACCTCAACTTTTCGCTGAGGTGAAGAGGCTATCTAAGTCACACCGGGCTCCTATTTGTAGTATGTCTACCTAATTTCGAGCTTTCTGAAAATAAGTCTAAACCCCAGGCCCTAAATCCTAGCCCGAAACCTTTTTCAACCCTGAACCCTAACCCTTGAACCCTACCCTAAATCCTAAACCCGTAAACCGTTGCTCAAACAAAAAAATTCCTACCCTAACCTCAACCAGTGGTTCAGGGTTTTGGCTTCAGCCAGAGACCCACGCAGGGCGAGCCCGACTGAAGCTGGGGAGTCATCGACCTATCTGGCGCAGGAAGCAGAGGACCCCTTTGGGTTACAAAGGGGCCTGGATGATTAGAATAGGGCTCCTTTAGACGGGGTCTATAAGGGATCTATAATAATTATAATAGGGTACTATAATATAGGGGCCGTAATAATTACATATATTGCTTTGTGGGTTCCTTACCATAACTATAGTACAGTGGGCTCCAAAACCTTTTTCCAATAATTGAGGCCCTTTTTTAGAGTTAAGGGGTTTTCAGGGTTTAGGGGTGTCTTAGGGTTATGAAAAGGTTTTATGGCTTAGGGTTTGAGGGTTTTGGGGGTTTAGGGTTTAGGGGGGTCTCCGGGGTCCCCTAGGTAGCAGGTAGCGGGATCCCCAATCACAAAAGAAGACCTCATGCCCCTGAGATAGTATCGTCGGGATTTCGGTTCTGGCCTTGAGCCCTCTGCCCTTATGCATTCTAACATACAGCCCCAAACCCTAAAACACCCTAAAGCCCTAAATGGGAGTCTCAAAAAAACGGCATCCCGGCACTACACAGGCCTTGCAAAAACCAAGCAGGAGGATGCTAGTTTGGAGAAACTCCCGAACCCCTGAACTCAAGCTCCCACGAAAGCCTTAGCTTAAAACCCTAAGCCCTGAAGGCCCTAAACCCTAGACACTATAAGCCCTAAACCATAAACCCTATAAGTCCTAAACCCTATAAGCCCTAAACCCTAAACCCTCTAAGCCCTAAACCGTTTTAAGTCGCGCAACCCAGGAGCCTCTGCCAGCGACGCCGACATACACCGCTGATTCGCCAGAGTTTCTTGGACAAGCTGGAGACTGCGGTTTAGGGTTTAGGGACTGTACTATAGGGGCTTAAATATTCGTTATCATAATTATAGTATAAAGGGCCCCTAAACCCTATTCTAATTGTTAAAGCCCCTATGTTATCTTTCACTTAGACTCCGCTTAGGATAGCCTTGAGGGCGACATGGAAATGTCTGACGTAGAGGTGCCTTGAAAGAATAGGCACCTAATCTTTTAGTAAGGATGCTGCTCTTTAGGGTCTGGATCAGGCGTTGGGGTGAGGACCTCGGAGAAGATTTGGCGGACGGGTTTGGTGTACGATACATTGGGCTTGTGTTTAAGGTGCCAATCTTTTTCTCGTAGTTCTTTGTACAGGTACTCGAAGATCATTTTGTCTCCATGCTTCCCCAATCAGCCCCAGCCGAATCCATTGACTCCAGCTGGACCCTGGGTTCAATAGGATTTGAGGAATGGGCTCCATGAGCTGTATTTGTTAAAGATTTGTTCGTGGTTGTCTTGACGCCCTGTGAAACGAGTAATTTAGCACAGGGGAATATATGAATGCTTGGAAACACTATTCCTAGTCGGGACTCTCCTAGCTGGAGGCCTTGGGTGTCCCAAACCCGAGTTCCCAGGGTCCCCAAAGCAGCAGACCCGAAACCTGGAATCCGAGACCCTCATCTTAGTAGCTGAGTGGATACACTTTACACTTTTTGGGGTAATATTACCCACTACAAAACTAAAAGTATACACTTTTTGGGATCATATACCCACTATAAAACTAAAAGTGTACACTTTTGGGGATAATATTACCCACTATAAATCGAAAAGTGTAGACTTTTGGGGGGCTTATGAAGTCAGCAACTAAGTCTTCCTTTGGGGCTGCGTGAGCTTGAGCCACTGGGATGTTTTTTTGATATTTCCTTCAATGGCTAAGGGGGTTCCTATTTTCAGAGTTTTTCCGAGGCTCTAAAGGCCACACCTAGGCGGTTTAGTCTGGCCACAAAAGTTCCTTTAAGCGTCTCTAGGGTTCATGGTTCCGGGTTTGAGACTTCCTGGTGTAGGGCTTTCACTGAGGGGGGCGGGGAACCTTTGGTGCGAGGTTCCAGGAGGAGACCGAGCCCGAGACCCCTACCCTTGAGGCGGACGATGTGGGGCTGATGACCCGATTCTGTAGTATTTTAGGGTTTAGGGTTTAGGGTTTAGAGTTTAGGGTTTAGGTATATTAGGTATCGATTTGGCATGAATTGTAGAGCCCTTATATTAGGTATCGATTTGGGATGAATTGTAGAGCCCTTATATTAGGTATCGATTTGGCATGAATTGTAGAGCCCGGATGATAAATGATTCTGGGGATTGTTGAAATCGGGAGTATAGGGATGAGCCGAGACCACCGAAATCTAGTGTGTCAGGTTTGGGTTTCAGGGCTGCTGTTTCATTGATGTGGGAGCTTCAACAACTAGAGCAGGCGAGAGGATCCAGAAGCTACACCGACATACAAATTCAAGCATGTCAGGCTTTAGTGTTCTGCCGCGAACTGATACTAAAACTAAGCACTACCCAAACCACCCAACTGCCCCTCCATCAAGGCGGAACACCAGGTAACAATGAGCACAAGGCTTTGGTTTAGGGGAAGTTCGGGGCTCGTGTCCTGAATCTTGCTTCAAAGCTTATATGGGAGTTTCCGGAAATAGGGGACCCTAATATAGTACCCTAAACAGTAGGATCCTTATTATAAGGACCCCCCAAAATCAGGTACCCCTAATTTTCGGAAACTCTCATATACACCCTGAATCCGAAACCCGAAGTCCGAGATCCTGATCTTTACGCCTGCCATGTAGGCAGTTTCCAGCAACTCATGCCCATTACAGCGGTGACGCAGGCGCTAAACCCGGAAGCGACGATGAAGCCGATGCCCATGACCCTCAAACCACAACTCCCCACCCCCACCCCTCCTCAGTGATTTCGATTGTGGTTCCCGAGATGAAGACGAGATTCGGATTGGCAACTCAAGCCGACATAGGGTTCGATAGTAGGTAGTGTAAAGTTTCGCTCCCTGAAGCCTCAACCTCAACTTCTCTCAGAAAGCACCTGACCGCTTCCCCTCAGCCCGACGACGAAGAGCTCTACGCCTGGGAGGAGAACCTCGTCAAGTCAGGCCTGGTAATTCGGCCGTTTATGCGCCTGGCACGCCCGTAAACTACTGGCCCCAACCCCGGAACCCGAAACTTGAAGCCTTCCTCTCTCCACCCGGCACCCCCCCCCCCGCAACAAAACAAAACAAAGGAAGAGCCCTACACCTTCGATTCGATTCGATCGTAGGTGCCGGCCTTCCCGGAATCATCGTGGATGTGAATTTGGTGAGGCTCGCATGGAGGGAGGACTGTGGGGCTTTCGGGCTTTGTGGGGCTTGGGGTCTTGAGGTTAGGCTTTGAGGTTCTGGATGTAGGGTTTGGGCTTTGCGATCTTTAGGGTATTTAGTATTTACGACACCTGCTTGATAGTGGGAGTGAAGGGGGGCTGAAGCAGTTCGGTTCTAGGGTGAGCAGTTAGCAGGGTGCTTTGCAGCTTTTGTGGCATTTGAGGCTGTTTTTTGACATGCAAAAGTAGGCCATGGGGAGCAAGTACAGGAAAAAGGGGTTAGGCAAGCGATGTATCCATCAAGACATCATCAGAACATCCACTCCCTCCCTCAAGGAACGTTGACTAATGTAATATAGTGACCTAAGTAATTACCAATATTATTTTGGGGGTTCCTTATTAGAAGTATAGTATAAACGACCCCACAACCCTATTCTAATTATTAAGGCCCCTATATGCTGGAACCGAAGCCTTCCTGAGCCTTCATGTTTAAAACTCGAGCTTCCGTTAATTTTAATATAGGGACCTTAATAATTACCTATACTATTTTGGTAAGTCTAGTATTAAGGCCCCGTATGTTAGGGATTTCGAGCTGTGATGCCGCAGCCTAAGTGCAGCCCGAAACATAGACTTTCAACGTATTCGAAAACTCTGATCCATAGACAGCCTTGCACGATCTCATGAGGAGAAGTCACTTCACTCAGTAACAGCAGACGTCCTTGCAGACTCTTAAATGTCCGCCAAACTCCTCAAACCCTAAGCCCTAAGCCTTAAACTGTGGGTGCAAAAAAACCTGTATAACAGGAAATAGACTTAAACGCGAAACCTTGACTACAGAACCCAGCAGGCCCCAAGCCGTTAAAGTGAACTCCAAACCAGGAGCCCTAAATCTAACCCTTAAGCCCCCAAAAAAATCCAGACCCGAAGAGAACCAAAAATTCAAACTCCAGAGCTCGGATCCTAAACCCAAACCTCATATGCTAGAACCTAAACCTCAATGCACACCCCAAACCCCTGAACCCTGATCCTGCAAACCCTAGCCCCTACACCCCAGCCTGAACAACAATTGGTCCGGTGAGGGGCGGCGAGCCCGAACCACTCGATGCCACACAGCTCGCGCAGCTGCGGGGGGGCCCACTTTGAAGGGTGGATTGTGTGGCGAGTAGGTGGAGGGCTGAGGTGTTCAAGACTTGTAGGGAATATATTGGGGTTTAGGGTTCAGGGTTTAGGGTTATTTAGGGTTTAGGGTTTAGAGTTTAGGGTTCAGGGTTTAGGGTTTAGGGTTTAGGTAGAGTTGCTCAGGATTGAGGAGGGTAGATGTTTCGTTCACCGGCAGGCCCCCGAACCGCGCCAACCCAGGATCCTTCAAGAGCAGTCGCTGTTGCTAGATCTTGAAATATACAAGAATCCACCAAACTCCTTTACCGGAGCGCCGGAGCCCAAACACCCCAAACGTCCACGGATTTGTCTCTTGCAGTCATACTGCAAGATAGGCAGATGAACTCGGATTCCCTTTCTGAACCTTTCTGTAATCCCCCATATCTATCGTAGCACTACACCAGAAACTTTAACCAAACCCTGCGAACCAACCCTGTCAAACCCCTATTTAAGAACAGCAACTTCACAAAAACCGGAGTCATAATTACCCTTCGAAGGATTTGTCGAATCTTCACAAGCCTAAGATTCATAAAGACCAGACCTACGATTCCCGATCGCTGAATCGCAACCTTGAACCTGAGCCCGACAGGAACCTGCAACGCCAAAGCCATTGGAACCTGAAAAAATCGAATCCGGATTTTGAGCCATAAAGGAGCCTTTTTTTAGAGTCCTGTCAAGGAGAACAACTTAGACTTTAAACCCTAAACCCTGAACCCTAAACCCTAAACCCTTCAAGAACTTAAAGCCGGAGACACAGCCGAAATCGCCGAAGGTCCCCGATGGAGTTGGCCCGGCGGCTCGCAGCCCCTGGGGTGGGGAGCCCATGGAGACCCCGATTAGGGTTCCTTTAAGGGTTCCTTCAGGGGGTCTTTAAGGGCTAGTTCCTTTAAAGGCACAAGATAAGGGTTTGAGGTTTAGGGTTTGCAGCTTACGGTTTAGAGCTTAGGGTTCAGGGTGTTTTTGGTTATTTGGAAGGGTTTTCTTGACCTTTTGCTTTGGAGTGTTACGGTGTTGGGTTTTGGGGCTTGCAGTGTTAAGCGAGGTGTCGTGCGGTTTCAGGGCCTTGGGTCCTAGGGTCTTGGTTCTTATACGCGGCAGCATCGTCACGATTTTCGATTATGCTTCGGATAGTATGCTAGTAGCACTGCATCAGCAAGAGTAGCACTACTAGGAACAAAACTGGCAAGTAATAAATATGCTGCTAACAAAGCTTATGCGGAAGAATGGTCATCGCCAATAGCGGCCACTAGCGGCAATGAAACAAACAATTACAACTTGCAACAGCCCAAAGCAGAACTCTATTGTTTTTCTGTAAAGGTGCACTGATTCGACAATCGAGGTCTCCAAAACCCTCAACCTTCATATCACGAGTGCAAGCACACTTATCGTGACAGATAAGAGTCCAAACCATCATAAACCCTCACCCCACACCGATCATGAATCTTGAAATTCGTAGAGCTGTTACAGCTGAGCCCGAATGTTGTCCCCAGCCATATTCAGAGAATCGGCTCTACGGTAGTTTACGGCGAACCCTGCAAAACCCCAGTGTGTGCTTAGGCCTCAGAATCTGAGAACCTTCAGAATCTTAAAGCTCATAAAGATCCCAACCCGAGAAATCTGAACCCTAAATCCCTAGACCCAAACCCTGAACGGTTTAGAGTTTAGGGTGCAGCCCTAAGCGAACCTTGATGCAACCTGGAAAAGACACTTAGATTTGGCTTGGCTCGCCCTGAACTACCCTGAGCCCTATTCGCCCTTATTCTTGACCCGCGCAGGAACCCATAAAGGCAAACTAGCATGGGGGCCTATAAATATTTAGTGCCATTCCTTAGGGTTCCTTCTTGCACTAATAGTAGACTATACCCCCCAACCCCATTCTAATTATGAAGACCCCTACCCCAAACACGCATACTAACCCATATAGTCAGTCTTTTGCACCCCCTTTCTTCGAACTCTAAAGTCTCTGAAGGATTCTTGTTTTCATTGTTAAGGCCACCAACCCTAAACCCTAAACCCCTAAAAAAAAACTAAACCCCTAGACCACCACCCTAAACCCTAAACCGACCACATTAATCGGAACTCGGCCAAGCTGAGGCCTTGCTGGCGGCCAGAGCGCAGGGCTTGGCGATGCCGCGGACGCCAGCCGCCGGGAGCTCGGTAGCTTTCTTTGAAGCTGAGTGGATACACGTTGCTCTTTTTGGGATAATAGTACCCACTATAAAGCTGAAAGTATTTGGGATAATAGTACCCACTATAAAGCTGAAAGTGTGCACTATTTGGGATAATAGTAGTTAAGAAATATCGACCCCTTTGCACCTAGTAGTGGTGTAGTAAGTCATAGCTTCTGGGTCTCACGCCGTAGGCTGTTGCATGCATGTTTCACATAGAATGACCTAATGTATTTGGCTCAAGGCATGACCGAGGAAAAGGTCTACTTGCTATCTGCGGTAGGCCTCTGTGTGTTGGGTTGTGTCTTGTTGAACTTAACTGGTTATCAGCCGTAGGCGAGACTTGCCGCAGAGCCTAAGGTAAGCCCAGCGCCCAGTAGCCCGAAGAGGGGCTGCTAAGGGCGGTATCAACTCCTGGGTGCGCCCGTCTAGAAGGGGCAGCCCCAGTGCATGTCCGCGCCGAGAGGAGACCGAGGAGGAGAGAGAAAAAGAAGGCAGCATTTTTACGTTTGCCAAGACTACTGTATTAGCGTATCAAAGCGGCTGTTCGGATTTACTCTTCCCCGCGAGGACTATCGGGAGATGGACAGCCACGGCAGAGACGGGCACATAGGGGCGATCGTCGGGACCTACGACAACTACGGTAGTGACGTCTGACCTTTGCGCCCAGGTGCCGGAGCTGGCCGAGGTTGTGCCCACCAGCAAGGGCGGACAGAAAGGCAAGGGAAAGGGTCGCCAGCCCAACCTTGCCAATCCGGCCGCGAAGCCGAAGGCAGCGCCCGTAGCAAAACAAGGGGCAGCAGAGCCGGCCGCGGCGACCAAGTCGCGAGACAAGCGCGGGACGCCAGCGCAGGCGAAGGCTGAGTCCCTGGGTGACGTGCGCGCGTCTGCTTCTGCATCTTCATCTGGGGGCCCGCCGGTGGCGGCGCCCGTGGCTGAAGGGGCTGCGCCGCCGGCGGAGCCAAAGACTGCACCGGAGGAGCCCGAGAAGGAGCAGCCACCCGCGGCTGTGGCGTCGGAGCAGCCCACCTTAGAGTCGGTTGCTCCCGACGCCCAGCCCACAGCGGCGGACGTCTTGCCAAAGGAGGAGCCTGAGCTCGACGACTTGGTCGTGAAAGAGGAGCCCGCTGAGGAAGCACAGGCGGAAGCTCCAGAGGAGGAGGTCGCAGAGCCGGCCGCCGAGGAAGAGACAAT